>CAUYPK010026825.1:0-40040 GCA_963574355.1 Loris lydekkerianus
CTCCTGGGGTCCAGAAGTCCCTTGCTGGCTCCCTGTATCCTCAAAGGGATGATCATAGGCAGATCCCACCGGCCAGAGATGTCTGGAGTCTTGTCTCCCCAGACTCGCCGTGCCCAGTTGCAGGGAAGCTGTTATTCAGCCGCCATCTTTAATCCAACCTCGGGTTTCCTTGTTTTAACCACAATTCCAGCCAGCCAGAAACCATAATATTCCTGAAACTTACAGGCCATACATAGTTCTGGAATCATACTGCTTTTACATATTTGGACAACCGCAATAATACTGTTAATGAATGAATATAGACCAGTGCTGAAGTTGAGTCATGAGTCTCAGTTAGGTGGAATGCTCTAAGACAACTGGTGTACAGTACAGCAGAGCCTCCATCACTGACCACCTCCCTACATTGATCACCTCCTTGAGTTGACCCGATTTTCATAGACTAGACATATAACACATGTACTCAATGCAAGTTCCTTATGTTGACCACCTCCATATGTTGACCAGTTTGTTATAGTCCTTTGGGTGGTCAACTTACAGAGGTTTTTGCCAGTCACTTTAGCCATGCAACAATTGTCCTATGAGCCATTGTAATCATCCAGGCATCTGTTTTAGAGACATTAGCTAAAAAGTTCTGTATTGTTTAAAATTCACCTTAGAATATCTGGGAATAGTTGAGCTGATTGGAAAAGGCAGTGGGCACTTTAAGTTCAGTAAAGATTATCAATGTGGTTTAGACAAATTGAAGACCTCTTCAACTCCTCAGTACTTGATATGAAAAGCATCCAGATTAACACAATAGGTCACACTTAAATGATTCTCTCTTTAGGAATTAAACTGTCTCTGCACCATGCATTGGTGGCAGAAGATAATAAGATGCAGCTCCTAACTGAATCTTTCTTAAAGGAACTGACCAGGTAAAAGAATGGAATTACTGTGCATGAAGACAGAAAAATACAAAAATAATTTGACCTGCTAAAAGAATCAATTTTTCTGTGTACTGAAGCAAGACGCTAACAAGCATGACTGTGAGCCCTTCCGCTGCCGAGACCTTCTGTAAAGGCTTTGCTGCAGCATGGAAGGCATCCGTGGACCAGTTTTCTGCTGCAGTGTGATTCAATGGCCTAGGTCTGAATCAAAAATCATTTTAGATAGGATATGTCTGTACCTACTGGGGGCTGGAATTAGCTACATGATTGTATGTATGTGGGGGAGGGATTATTAGAATATTGAGGATTTACTCTCCCCAGAAGAAGAGAATATGGCTTCTATCTGAGACATCAACCACCACAGACACATCCCTGTAACTCAACTTTTCTCATTTTTAGAAAGAAGACACTTTTGTTAGCATTAATATAGAAAGGGTGGAAGACAAATTGGGGCTGAAACATTTAATTTCTTCTGAATCAGGTGATATTTCACCTGAATAAGGTGATAGCACATGGGGGTGAAGTTGTAGCAGGATTACATAAAGCTATAATATATGATATTCTTTGGCGAATAGACCTTTTAAATTCTTCATAAATTTGAAATTATTTCATTGAAGCAAAATAATTCTAGCTGTTAATTTGCATTTGGTAGGTTGGAGGCACTATTCCATATATCCATTTTTATACTTCATGACCATAGCAATGCCCTATGACAAGGATATATATTCCCAACTAACAGACTGACAAACTAAGGCTCAAAGAGTAAGTAAAAAGGTCAAATACACACCTTGGTAAATTGTAAAGTAGAGATGTGAACCCTGGTCTACCCAATTCTAAGACAGTTTCATGATTCTACTAATCATTATGAGATCACCTTGAGTCTACTGAAGTTGTGTGTCGTCTGGTGAAATGCAGGGTCCTCACAGGGACCCAAAACATCCCTCGGTTACTTCTCGGGGGAGGGGAGCACTTTCATGTGATGGTACTATTCAGGTTAAGTAGTTAATATGTGTGTATTTGCTGTGTGTTTTGAAATGTTGGTCATAAATAATATACTTGCAGAGATACAGAATAAAATATTTTCATATGGAACTGCCAGATGATGCTAATGCTCATTCATCATTATTGCAAGAGATCCAACACATAATTCCTGGGAATTAACATAGCAGCCTGGGTTGACAACGTACTAAGTAAGTATCTAGATAAATCTATTTTCTTTTAGAGTCAGTATGTAAGTACCATCTAAAACTCCACTTCATCAGTTTCCCTGGCTTTTTCTTCTTCTTCTTCTTTTTTTGCACTACATTCTTTTCTCTTTCTTCCAAAGTAAGTTATTTACAAACAGTTCAAATTCTACCTATTTTTCAGTGTGGAGATTCAATATAACATCATAATATAACAACATATAAGCAGTTCAGGGCATACGACTATGTCTGTAGTGAATTTGGTTTAGAATAATGCATGTTTAAGATTCAAAACTTACTATCACTTGTCTTCAATTAGTTTTTAAACATGATTTTTGTCCTGCCACCCTCCCCCCACTCCCCAGGCCTCTGGATCAGGGCTGAGATGACTTACAAGGTCGTATGTGAACGAAACCAGACAATGTGAAAACATTAGGAGTAACCAACGTGAGCCAAACTGAGAGATACTGCTGGGGCCGCAAAGGGCCTGAGGCAAATGGGAATTCCCCACTCCCACCCCCACTCCCACCCCGCTCTGTGTTCGGCCTCTGGCATCACCACCTATGCGCCTTCTGGGCGAGATTCTCCTCCGTGTCCCTTGATACTTGAACGAAGCATCCAGGGAAGGGGGCTCCATTTTATTTCCCTCCATCTAGTTAGCTAGGTTCCATCTGAAAAAAATTCATGTATTCCTACCTACGATCTTTTGAATCCTATAGGTTTAAATGGATCCAAACTCACCTTGCAAATTAAAAAGAGAAACAGAGATGAAAAGTGTAAGTTTACTTAAAATATTTTGCATAAGAGGTGAATGCCAGAAGTACCGAAAACAGGGACCAAAGTAAATACTATAGCAGCTCAGTAGTTTAACTCAACATTTGTGCTGAAAAGTGCAGACTATTATAACAAAAGTCTAGACAGTACTAATGACTTTTTATTAAGTGTTGCAAAAAAAGTGGAAGGAGAGAAAGGAAAAGGAGGAGGGAGGAGAAAGGGAAAAGGTAAGAAAGAAAGGAAAGAAGGAAAAGTAAAACAAAAACAATGACAACACAATGGGTAGGCGCTATGAGTTATGTACTTGCAGCCAGTTTATACAAAATATGCAGTGTGTTAAATCTAGGTTGGCAGCTAAAAATATACCATAATACATTCAAAAGCCTTCAGAATTTATGAGCTTTATGGCAGAATCTTGGAGGGAGGAGGAAATTAACCAAAGTTGTTATCGTAGTTTATAATAAGTCAGGTGTTAGAGACCAGCGCAAATCTGTGAAAATAGAGTGGATTTGCTTAAAAAGCAAATGGTTTTTGTTAGGGGTTTATTTTTCTCATGTCAAAAATATGAAATTACACCATAAAAGGAAGCGGTAAAATCTGCATCACTCAAAGCCTTGGGGATGTATACACATGTTCCCGCATGTTCAACAATTATTGAAAGTGTGATTCTCATCTTACTTGTTAATCCAATACTTGGAAGCATTCAGCGGGAGCTTAGCCTTCTCAGTTTTGATTCCTGAGCGATTTCAGAGAACACATTCTACTGCAAAATAAATGCAAATGTTTATCATTCCAGAATTTGCTTTATGACCAAGAGTGTTTTATGTGGCTCATTCATGGTGAAAATGAAGGGAAAATTTCTGCCTTATATATATTTTATCTGAAATTCAGGAAATGCCTAATAAATGTATACCTTTCATCTACATACATTGAAAAAGTGATGTATGATAACAAAACAGGTTTTTCTGGATGAAATGATGGATAATGTTCTGAGCAACTTTGGCCAGAGCTTTTCCAGACAATTGGCTCAATCTTGTCATTCTTCTTTTCCTATAGTCTCATACCATCTTATATATAAACTTGAGAATGGATAATTAGGAGAAACATCTTACAAATTCTCACAGAAGCATAAATGATTCCAAAGCAAAAGTTGGTCTTTAAATTTTTATGGTATTCTTAAAAGTATTCAAATTTCTTAAATGTTTAAATATAAAATATGCTTTTAGTTATTTCTGATACAGAGAAAGAATAAGACCTAAATTATCTTTTATCAAACTACTTTTAACTTTATATATGTACATACCTTTATGTAACATCCCCTAAATATATAAAACATATAACATATTTGTAAACATTTTATAGACACAAAACTACACATATATACAGTTTTCAAGGTTGCATTAGGGAGCAGCGGATATCCTCTGAAATGTGTATACAGGTAAAACTTACTTCAAAGGTCTCAGTTGTTCCTTAGCTGCAAATTTCCTGAATCCTTATTGACTTCAAAGCTTACAGTTGTCCCTTAGTTGCTGATTTCCTGGATCCGCAGGGCTGTGTGGAGCAAAGGATCTTTTAACTTGGAGAGATGGAGGCACCAGCAAGACAGGGCTGACCTAGCTCTCACATTATTCTCCTGCTGACCTGAAAGGGGATGTCAAGGTCTGTCGAGAGACACCCAGGGCATTGGTAATAATAAAACACATTGATTTTACATGGATGCAGCATGCAGAATGTCTATGGGCTTGCATTTGCCTTACCTGATTTCTGAATTCACCTTCAATTTTACACACAGCTCCATGGCTAAAACAAAAACAAAATATGTCACCCATCATCTAAAACAAAACAACTGTCCAAACTAAATTTTGGTCCTCTAGTATGTTGCTAGTACATAGTACACAGTCTGATACTATGAAGCTTGGTGAATGGATTATACTTCTTCCATATCATTCCCTTAGGAGATAAAAGAAAGGTGGTCATTGCTGCCTATTTGAGGGCTTCGTCGTGGAAACCTGCTATAAAATAGGTCATAACCACTTAGGACCAATCTCCCCAAGTGGGTGTACTGAGCCCACTGTTGATTCAGGCTGAAGCATTCACTCAGCTGAGTGATTATCTCACATTATCTCAGTGGATAATAATTTTAATACTTCATAACACTCATTATGGCATTAGTGGTTTCATATTAATAAGATATTAGTTTTGTTATTCAGAGCATCTAATACATGAAAGAAAGAAAAAAAACAAACCCAAAATCAGCCTTAAAGCCTTGGTTACTAGCAGGATTTTTGTTTGTTTGTTGTTAATATCAAAAGGCCTTTCCTTATTAAAACAATTATTTGAGCTTCCATGATTCTATCTCACTATTATTAGTGTTAATTTATCTTGTTCTTTGGCAACTTGACCCTCATGAATCCTTTGCTTTGCATTTGGCTATAGTCAATCCAAAATAAAAATGTTAGATTATCTTATTTTTGCTTCTTACTTTATTTATGCAAAACTACTTGATCTTAATGGTTAATTTGCATTTTGTGCAGATTAATTATGAAATGTATAGTAGATCAAAAAGGAAAATTTTAGGGATAATGTTACTACATTTGAGACCCAGTGACTTTCAAAGTTTATGAATTAACAGAAAGCCCTTTAATGTAACATCACTCATCTTGTTCTCATGATGAAGCATGAAAATTGACACAGAAGAATACCATGCCAGGGTTTAGGAGAGGTCTGGTAACATGGATGAAGACTTTTACCACAAAGACTGGGGAAAATGGCCTGGGGAAAAGTCTCCTTTAAAGCCATAATGTTTCCCAATGAGCTTTACAATTTTGAATTTAACTCCAAATCAAGGAAATGCAAAATTTGGTAAAAATCTTAGAGGAAAGAATAAATAAATAAATATATATAAACAGAACAAATAATATGTGTGTGTGTGTATGTATATATATATGTAGCTCAAGTTAAAAGAATAGCTTTAATAATTAGGTTACAATGCCAGGTGCATGCTTATAATTAAAAACAAAACTGAATCATTCATTAACAAATATCTGCTGAGGATTTGCTATTGTGTTTGGTATTGAACTAGCAGTTAAGGGTAGGGATTTGGTTATGAATAAAGCACAATTTTTGCCCCAAGGTGCTGTTTATTCATGTAGTTCCTTGTCAGATCTCCCAAGTGTAGATCTAATTTTTAGGGATAATAGAAACAGCGTATTCTCAGTTTTCTTCATTTAGGATACACCATTATCTTACAAGGACCACAAAATAAAAAGTTTGAATCGTAGAAAGTCTAGCATGGAAAACAATACTATTGTACCCAATGTACTCAGCCTTACTATGAAACTAATTTAGGGCTTTCACATGAAAGCTATAACCCAGTTACAATCTAAGAATAGGGGAAAGAGGGAAAGGGAGAAGAAGGAGGGGGGTTGAGGGAGGGGTATTGGTGGAATCACACCTACGGGGCATCTCACAAGGGCAAGGGTGAAACTCAGCAAATGTGAAATGTAAATGTCATGCCACGGTGACTGGGAAAATGGCAGGAAGGCTATGTTGAATATTGGGATGAAAATGTGTCAAATGGTTTATGAAGCTAGTATATGATGCCCCATGATCATATCAATGTACACAGCTATGATTTAATAAAAAAAAATAAAATAAAAAAAATAAAAGACCTCACAAAACTCCTACATCAAAAACAATATCTAGAAAAACAGAAGTTAGAAGGAGTCAAATTTTGCTTAGCTATTGCTTCAAAGTAATAATGGGCCATCATTCACTTCTACCATTACACAAGGCATCTCCAAAGCTTTAAGAATCACCACCTTCAGTCTTCAAGAAAAGTCAGAACAGAAAAATGGATATTTAAAACAAAGTAGTAGGAAATTGACTCAAACTTCCCCAGCCCTGGCTCCAGGTTTTACCTGTTACATTATTGAGAACTATGACTGGGCTCAAACAGGCTTCAACTTTCAACCCCTTTAATCTCAGTCCAGGCAACCCTTTCTTTGATGGGATTCTTTCTGAATCCTTAGCTATCTATTAAATGTTATTGCTCTTCATATATTCCAGTAAATAATTTCTAATTTGAAGTTTCTGGACAAAGTACAATAGAACCTCCATCTTTTTGTTTCTCCCAGCATCCAGGTTCTTACACAAACCCATAAAGATAATAACCCCCAATCTGAGTTGCAGATAATCTGGGAGAGAACCTTTCTGGTATGACATCTATTCCCACAGGCATTAAGGTGCCTGGCATCTCCAATTGGATTCATCATTACTGAGTGAAGCTGTGGACCTCACTATCTACTGATGAAGAACAGAAACTTAAGATCCTGCCTATTCTCAAACTTCTATTCAAATGGCAAACAGACAAGTTGTCATGATGCTTCTCCTATTTTAACCACCATCATTATACTTAAAGAAGCCAAAAATTAGAATAGGTGTATTTCAATCCTACAACAAGATTTATGTTTTTCCCCTTTAGAGGCTATCTGTTTACACATGCTGGTAACCAACAAGTATCAGTATTTACAACAACAGATATCCCATGTATGAAAACAAACATACCTATGAACAACTTTACAACAGTGAACAACTTTCCATGGCCTGTGGATGGACATGCATGCTTACTGGACAGAGTGGGCAGGGCCCCAAATCTGACAACACGCTAATAATCAATAAGAGCAAATAATCTCATTTATAAGTGGGCAGGAGAATTGAACAGAACCTTCTCTGAAGATGACAGATGAATAGCCCATAAACATACAATAAGATGCTTATCCCTAATCATCAGAGAAATGCATATAAAAAATACCCTGAGATGTCACCTGACCCCAGTGAGAATGGCCCACATCACAAAATCTCAAAGCTGCAGATTTTGGTGTGGATGTGGAGAAAGAACACTCTTATATTGTTTGTGGGGCTGAAAACTAGTACAACCTCTCAGGAAAGAAGTATGGAGAGACTACTCAAAGAACTCAAAATAGACCTTCATTTGATCCCATAGCCCCATTACTAGGCATCTAGCCAGAAGAAAAAATTATTATAAGGACATTTGCACTAGATTGTTTATAGCAGCTCAACTTACAATTGCCTAGATGAGGAAACAGTCCATATGCCTAGCAACCCATGAATAGATTAAAAAACTGTGGTATATGTTTACCATGAAATATTATTCAGCCATAAAAATGGGGATTTTACACATTTTGAATTAACCTAGATGGAGTTGGAGAACATTCTCCTTAGTAAAGTATCACAAGAATGGGAAAGCAAATGTCCAATGTACTCAATACTACTATGAAGCCAGTAGACGATCTATTACACACCCACATAAAAGAAAAACTCAATTAAAGTTGGGGGGAGGTGATTAGTGTGCTCCCACCTGCTGGGCACAATGTCAGGGTATACGGTACACTTCCTGGGTGCTGGAAGCAACTATAAGAGGGACCTCACCTCACCTAACAAATGTAAACATTGTTACCTAATCAATACCCTTATATTTCTAAGGGCATTAAAAAACAAACAAAAAACAAACAAACATGACTATAGCTCACTCATAAAGTAATTCACATAATGAGAAAATATACAGGGCTAATACTACATATTCATAGAAACAATAACAATTGCAGGATATAAATGGAAAAAAAGTGCCATTGATGATAATGCAGGCGCTTTGAAATACTGTGAGAAAGTCCAATTATAGTATCTCCTGTTATGTCCTGCCTTTCGGTGTATCCCTACCTCTCAGGAATGGGGACATGCATCACTTCCTCCGTAACAATTCCACTTGGTTTAATCATGAAGAAAACCTCTTGTCTGCAGATCCCCCGCTTCCTTCCCTCTGATGTCCAGACCTTCCAAGCTCACTAAGTCACACAGCGTTTCTGTGCATTGTTACCACCTCTTCAATGGGGCTGTTAGGAAATGCTTCAAACAGTTTGTTCCGGAGGGGCACAGAACTTGCGAGGGGGTTGGGAGGAAGGAAGGGAAATCAAGTCAATGCCAGCCAAACAATAAAAAAAAAAAAAAAAATGTGGGAGGTGGTGGTGGCAGTCATGGTACTGGAAGGGGAGCAATTTTTACTGAGTTAAATGAAATGATACCTGAAAGAAATGTTTAATTCATTATAAAGAGAGAAAAATTGATTCTGGAGTTAGAAGAGTATTTCCAATTTGTGAAAGTGTATAAATAGACAAGCAGTATTAAGAGAATAATTTGGGGTGTGATAGCCAGGGGTGAAAAGGTGCGGTGATGACACTGACTTCTTGAAGTTTTTAAGGGATCTGAATATCCAATTTTAAACTACTTAAACACTAGGCACTCAGTGTGAGGGTAAAAGATGGCAGATGCTGGGACTCTTCTGTGGCTACCTTCATTCTGATGTAAAAACCTACGTGTACAATTTCTCTCAGTTACATGTTCTGTGTAATAAAATAACCTTAAATATGTATAGTGTAATGGAAGATTGTTTTTAAACAGGAGGCTTTTCAAGCTTTTCTGCAAAGCATCAGCTACTCTGTAAGTTAAATAAGGCAAGGCAAAGCAAGTTAAAATAATGTTTGACAGATCAGTAATGAGACATAAAAGATTTTTTTAAACCAGAGAATTTTGTACAAATAAAGGGGCAGTAACAGAAACATCAAAGCTCAGGAACTGTATATATTGCACATAGTATTAGGAGTTTCTGTTCTCTTTAAAATTTTGACATATGTTGTATAGTGTGGTTACAGCTATTAAGGGAATACAACTTCTTTCCAAGCAGTTGTGTGTGTTACCACTCACATCTTCCCATGTTATGTGGAGGCTGTTTTGAAGTTTCCCAGGAATAAAAGCAAAGTGTTCCTGTGCTTTGCTGGACAGAATTACTAACAGAATGCTAATTAAGGCATGCAATATATTAATACTAGTAACCTATCAATTAAGTAGGATTCTTGATTTAAATGGCATTTTGACTTCGTAATATAGGAATTCCAAGAGAAATCTTGCATGCTCTGTAGTCATCTCAGTTGCGTAAAACTCAAGACTCTTCTACCAGACTTTAGAAGCCTTGGCAGGTTGACTGTCCAATGTACATGTGAAGCACCTCCCGGTTAATAGGTGTGAAACTCCACATAGAATTAGAGAAAATTTTTCATAACTATTACATTTTTATAATTGATTATTTATTATTTGATTGGATAGTTTTTCAGCAAGTTATCAGAAGGACTTCTTGAATGAATTAAGATAGATGTGATCATTTCTGAAACTGAGTTTGAACTCTTCTCAGAAATGCTTCTGTAGAGAATGCTTTGCCAAGCATGGTATAGCTTAAGGGACAGGGAGACCCTTCAGACTTCCCATAATTAATTATTTTTCTAAGCCTGATTTCTGAAGCCAAGATGTTCCTTAAATTGTCAGTGTCCAACATTATCTACTACTAGAAGCATGGACTTTAGGACCAAACAGATGTCGATTTATTCTTAGCCTCTACCACTTACCAGCTGGGAGATTTTCAGAAAATCTATTAACTTCTCTGGGCTTTGGGTTTCTCATCTGTAAAATTGGGATAATTATAGCCATTTACAGAGTTTTATTACAGAAGTTAAAAGCAGAATTTATGTAAAGCTTTAACATTTAACAAGCACCAGTTACTCCATTCCAGCTTCAACAGAAAGAGAACCGATTGGAAAGTCATCCCTTTGGGAGCCAGAAAGAAGAGTGTTCAAGGTTATGAAAAGGGAAACCATTCTTTCTCTTTCTATTAGATGTTTATTTTAGTAGTTTAAAAACCTATCATTCCAAAAGCTTGAATGCTGGAATCAGAACAAATGCATGAGGGGATTATGTGGACTCATTTCTTTCCACTCCTTCATGTTATTTCGAACTCCCACTCCCACCATGGTTTTAAAAGTAAGCTGTTTGGGGGATCAGCATGAACACATCAAAGGTGGACACAGATTCTTTAACTCAAGCTTGTTCACTGATGCCTTTAGGATCTTTTTCCACCACCAACAGACACCCAAAGTAGAAAGCTAACATTTATCCTAGCAATCCTTTCTGATACTCCCTACAAACAACCCACCTTTGAGAAATTTCATTGCTGCCTTTAAATTAGTACCAGCTGTTCTTTTCTTTCCTCCCTGTTGGCTCTCAGCTTTGGTCCTCTTAAAATCTTTCCTAAATTACCATCAAGACATTCTAATTGGTGTCTTTTGTTCTGTTCTTTTTTTATTATTATTATTGTTAAATCACAGCTGTGTACATTAGTGCAATTGCCTGTACCCATTCTAAGATGCACCATAGATGTGGCCCCAGTCATTACCCTCCCTTCACCAAAACCTCCCCCCTCCCTTCCCCTTCCTTGGCCCTTTCCCCATGGTCTTGTGCTATAGTTGGGTTATAGCCTTTATGTGAAAGCTATAATTTAGTTTCATCATAGGGCTGAGTACATTGGATATTTTTTGTTCCATTCCTGAGATACTTTGCTAAGAAGAATATGTTCCAGCTCCATCCATGTAAACATGAAAGAGGCAAAGTCTCCATCTGAAAGAAAATTTGTATAAGGAAAATAACCAGGGACCAAAGAAGTTTGAAAGCCTTGATGAAGGAGGACAACTGTGACTTGGGCTTCAGAAAATTCATGAGCAGAGCCAGCTGCATCGGTTGCAGGGTTCAGTGCAAAATGAAAATGCGGAACCCCTTGTTGGAAAATTATTAAGAATTTGTAGACAGCAAAAGCAGATGTATAAACAAAGCATAAAGCTCTTCTAAGTATGGAGCCCTATGTGGCTACATAAGTTACACATGACCCATGAAGCTAGCCCTGTCCAAAGCTGCATAGAGAAGACTTCATCAGGGGCAAGACAATGATAACATAATAAAACCATGTTTTGTTTCAATCCTTGGGGCTACAAGGAATTTGGAAGACAACAAAGACTTCTATAAACACTAATCTGCCTCTCATGATAATTCTACCACTGGTTGGGAAATGACCATAATCTAGAAAATAGAGGGCAGTGTAACTGAGCCCCAAATGCACAATCCCCAAATATAAACTCCATAAGGAAAATGTGGGCTTCTGAAAGAATTTCCAGCAAAATACAAGAAATATATTGAAATAACAATGACTAGTGATATTGCCTAATTTCATAACTTACCCATAGTACTAGAGTATTCATCAATCTATCAATGCTTGTCCTTTTAAACTTTGTCTTACCACTGTTCTGCATTAGTTTAGTATCAGGACCTGCAAAAAGAAAAAAGTAAATTACAACTTTGAAATTATTATATTATGTATTATTGTTATCAATTCCTACTCCTATCAAATGCTTCTGAAAGAAAAAAATATGTTTCAAAAATAACTTAACTTTCATTAAGAGCAAAAAGTTGCAAATTATTCTCAACCAGCAGTTTAACAACAATCCTGGAAACTGCAAGAGAACTGGTGTCCTTTTAATAGGATAAATCAAAGACAGAAATTGTAGCTGACAGGTTTAAGAGAAGCTATTTTTCAAAAGTCTATGCATGAATGTGCCCTAATTTAAAGCAGTTAAAGACAAGGAAGTCAATGAAAGTGAGGAATAACTTGGAAATATTACAAAAAATGCAGAAACATAAACAATTCACAGTGCCAAGGTCAAAATGGGAAGATAAGAAATCACATTCTAGACCTGTGTCCCAAAAAGGTTTGTGGTATGTTTAATGGAGAAACTAAGATAACTCCAAAAAACACATTAGCAAGTAATTTAAACTTTTACTATGCATTACATATATGTAAATAATCTGTGCTTTTTTAAGGGCAAGAATTGTCTTCAATCTTGTGTTAGATTTATTTCAGGTAATACATTATCTCGTGATATACTTACTAGGTGCTTTGTTCAAGGAACTCTAAGAGTATTATAACTGGTTTACAGGGCATTAAGAGATGATTAACAAAGCATAATATTAAAATAGATTGCTAATTCTTTAGATTGAGAGAATGCTAAATAGAAGCAATAAAATTTTAATTAAAACTAACTTCAGAGTTCCCTCCCCATACGATCTTCCCATAATCATTAATCCATGTGGCTATTTAATATAGGAGAAAAGGAGAAAGGAAAGAAAGGAGAAAAAAGAGATGCACATAAACTCATATACCATTCTAGAAGTCAGGGAGGGATATGTAAAACCTTAAAAGACAAATAGAAGCAAAGATTGGGGTCTCATAACAATTCATTGTCTTGAGTTGGAAACTGCACCCCAGTGTCCTATTTCTAACTACTACTGTGTAAAGAAGACCACCCACATTTTCTCAGAATTGTTTATTAAAATCACATGGACATACAGGGTGGAAAATATTTCTTTTATAGTAAAAATCACAAAAACTAAATAAAGTTTGTGATTGTTAAAAACTGAAATAGTAATGGGACTTCATTAAGCTGAAAAGCTTCTGCACAGCTGAGGACACAACAATCAAAGCAAATAGAATGGGAAAAGATATTTGCAGGGTATGAATCTGACAAAGGGTTGATGACTAGAATCTACAGAGAACTCATATTAATCAACAAAAAAAGAGTAAACAATTCCATCTACCACTGGGTAAGAAATATGAACAGAACCTTCTCTGAGGACGTCAGATGAATGGTTAACAAACATGAAAAATGTTCATATTCCCTGATCATCAGAGAAATGCAAATCAAACCCCCCTTGAGATATCACCCTATATCCAGTGAGAATAGTCCATATCACAAAATCTCAAAACTGCAGATACTGGCATGGATGTGGAGGAAAGGGAATACTTTGACACTGCTGGTGGATCTGCAAACTAATACAGCCGTTTTGGAAGGAAGAATGGAAAATCCTCAAAGAACTCAAATTAGACCTCCCGTTTGATCCTGCAATCTCATTACTATGCATCTACCCAGAAGGAAAAAAATCCTTTCATCATAAGGACACTTGCACTAGACTATTTATTGCAGCTCAATTTACAATCGCCAAAATGTGGAGACAGCCTAAATGCTCACAGACCCAGGAATGGGTTAACAAGCTGTGGTATATGTATACCATGGAATACTACACAGCCATGAAAAAAGATGGGGACTTTACATCTTTTGTATTAACCCCAATGGAGTTGGAACACATTCTTCTTAGTAAAGCATCACAAGAATGGAGAAGTAAAAATCCAATGTACCAATTCTAAGATTAAGGTAGTAGATGATCTAATACAAGGTGGGGGATAGGGGAAGGAGGGAGCAGGTAGAGAGTAGAAGAGAGGGGGCTGAGGGTCACAGTGTATGGCACACCTCTTGGGGGCGGGACACAATTATAAGAGGGACTTTACCTGAAAAATGCAATCAATGTAACCTAATTCTTTGTAGTGGCAATGAAACCCAAACAATAAAAATAAATAAATAAATGACTGAAATATTAACAGATGAGTTTAATGCTAAAATTTATATTTCTTAGGCACACAAACACATATAAACTAATAAAGAATTCGCTTTAGGGGTTGTTAAGCACTTACTTAAATATATCCACAGATGTTTATATACACATCTCTACTTCCCCTCATGGTCAAAGATCTTTAAAGAATTTTCTATACATGACACCCCTGTGTCCTCATCTCCCACTAATTATTCAACCTAGTTTCTGGGCCAGTCACTACACCAAAACAGATCTGGTGTTATCATCAATATCCATCACCTTTTGGCCTCTCAGTAGCCTTTGATGCTATTGACTATTCCATCCTTTTGAAAAACATACTTCCCTTAGCTTCTGTGTTACAGCATTCTCCTGCTTTCCTCCTACCTCTTGGTAGTCCCTTCTCTGTCTTCCACAATGTTCACCCCCTCTACCCAACCAATAAACACCAAAATTCCTTAAGATTCAGGCATAAGGTCACCTTCTTTCCTCACTCAATCCACCTTCCCTTGACAATCTTACCAGAGACCATAGCTTTAATAACAGAGACCAAATGGATATATCTACCTCATATTGCTCCTCTGTGCTCTAAATCCATATATTTACATCTATGTATTTAGTTGCCTATACATTATCTCCACCTGGGTCTTTCTAACATCCCTCAAATCACCCTTGGCCAGTCTAGTTTGTGACCTTCCTCCAAATTCTTATCTCAGAAAGTGGCACCACCCTCCATCCAGTTGTGAAAGTGGGAGAAACCTAAGAGTCCTAGTTGATACTTTCTCATCCTCATTTGGTCATCCAAGCTTGTCAATTCAACCTTCTGAAAAGTTTCTGAATTTGCCTCTCTCCATTTTCATAATCCCCTCCCTAATCCAAAGCACCATCCTCTCTCAACTGTGAACACCTAGTGACTTTGCCTCCCCGCATCCACTCTGCCCCCATAACTAATCAATATCTTTCTCCTCCTCCACCCCAATCATGCACTCTTGCCAGAACCTGCTATTGTTTTACAAGCATTATGAACACTTTGAGCAAGAGTGAACCTTTAGAATTTAACAGATATATACCCCACCAGTTTAAAAACTTGCAATGGCTCCCCCAAGCTCTTAGGATAAAGACCAAAATTCTGGATACAGACCATTAGGTCCATCCAGCACATCATCCGTGTCCACAGTCACATATCCATCCTACACTCTGTGCTCCATGCCCCACATGAGCTTTCTCTTGTGACCTCACTTTCCTCACTCCTACCATAGGACTTTGGTCCATGATATGCCTTGGCTTTAGGTTAATATTTCTCTCTCTCTCTCCCCTACTATGCTAAAAAGCACATGAGTCGAAGTGTTGCAATTATTTTGTTCATATTCTTAATCCCCAATGAGTAAGTAGCACAATGCCCAGCATACTAGGAACTTAATAAGTAATTTTAGTAAACTTCATAAATCTATCAAACATCTGCCATTTTTTAGGCAATGTGCTTTTAATTTATTATCTCATCTAAAGCTTACAAGAAGCTAATGCATTAGGTACTATTATCCTCAGATCACTAATAATGAAACTGAGGCTTAAAGAATTTAACTTGCTTAAGATTTTTCATCTAGCAAGTGCCAGAGCCAGAATTTGAATCTTAATCTAACTCTACAGTTCTTGTTCTTAACTACTATTTTTTAATCCAGGCGAATGTACAGTCAACCCAGGTATATTTAAGACTATGTCTTATTCAAGAACCTAACAGGAAACAGATGACATATCAAGCGAAGAATTAGAAGAGGGTTTATTTATAAAGAATCTCTGTACAAATGTGTGCGTTATAGGGGAAGCAAAAGATCAATGCAATAACCAAGAGCTTAGTAGCAGCAATCAAGCTGCTTCTCCACTTAAGCCATAAAGGATGAGGTGGGGGAGTGGTTACTGGAGAAATAGGGATATAGAGTTTACAGCCTTGTGATGAGAGACCCAGACAGCCTGAAGTGACCACACAAGGAAGGTGGCCTGGGAAGTGAACACCTTGAGTTCATCTTCTTTCTCACTTTGATCTCTCCCCAGGAATCCCCAAGACAAAACCCACTGGAAGCCAAAGTTCAAGGAAATCTATCAGATGGAATAAACCATCTAAACAAGTAAGACTCCTGGGGCAGAGAGAGGGGTGGAAAAGTAGAGAGAAAAACTGAAGCAGCAAATCAAAGACATCCAGCACAAAAACCTACTGTATACCAACAGGGTGCTGACTCCTACAGTTCTTTAAGTAAATGAGATTCTTGCACTCAGAAACAAGACTTTTTCTTCTCCTGGGTAGAAAAGAAAAGGCTTTACCAGATCTAACTGTGAATGTATATTAGACTGTCATAAAGTATAGGTTTATAAAGTAAACTATGTCTGTATTAATTATATTCCTTGCACAATTCTTAATGGTAGGTATAACTAGAGTAATAATACAGCAATTATTATAATAGTTAATAATTTATATCAGATATTTTTCATAAGAGCTAGGTGCTCCCCTGGAACTATAGGGTGTCCCAAACGTCACCACACATAGGGGAAATGGGAAATTGTAACCGAATGTACCTTTATTTGCAAAATATTCATTACAGAGTAGAATTTTGTAAATATTTTATAAAACTTTGTAATGAATGATTTTGGGGATCCCCTGTAGTTCTCCAACCAAATGACTCAAGACTTAGCAGTTCTAAGACATTCATCTGTTCAACTCTGGCATCAATGCCCAATCATTCATTCTTCTACTTGCCATTGTTCTAGTTAAGCTTTCTATTAACATTTGTGGCCAGACCAAAGTCAAGGCCAGTATGTTCTGCTTTACAAATATCCTCTTGATAATGATCCCCTGCAAGTGAAGCTCCTAGCTACAACACAAAAGAAAAGGATACTTCCCTCTCCCCACTGCCAAGTTCCAGAGAGCAGTGGAGCAGGCAGCATGCTCTGAATTGAATTTGAAAGAAGTAGCAGAGAAAAAAAAAAAAAGAAAAATAACATTTGTTCATTTTGACGGTGACATTCTCTGCCACATGCATGATCTCACTGAGCCTTTACCATGACTCTAAGGTACTCAGTATTATCCCCACATTACAACAGCAGAAACTAAAGCTCAGGAAGGTTAAGTAACCAAGGCTTATCATGCTACAGCTGGTAAACAAATCTGAACCCAAATATGCCTGCCCCTAATTCAATTAACTTTCTGTTACACTCCCTTGGAGGGTGACCTGCTCAACTCACCAGCCACTTCCCTGTATGTAAGAGAACTTTCCCACAGAGTCAACGTTATGAAAGAGAACTGGTCCCCTCAGAGGCTCACAACAGCTGTCCTAGCATGACATGCAGTAGCTGAACTACAGTCCTGACTTAGTCATTCCAAACAAGATCTTCCACATGCAAACAAAATCTTGGGCTATGGCCCATCCCAAAGATGAAGTACCCCCATTTCTGTGGTGACATGGAGCAAATCAAGAGGGTATTTCCCGTTAGATGACCTTCAAGAAGTTTCCTCATCTTTAAGCAGGGAGGTTAATGGACAAGCCTAGTTCTCTTTTTCTATGTGGAAGAAAGATATAGATAAGGAAATGTATAAGAATAGGTTCATTTCCCTGCTGAAAAATAAAAGCATCCGATGAGAGAATCACGAAGCCAGATTCATCCCCAAATAAAACCACATACAGTGCCTCATTTCTAGGGATTTCCCAAGTCCTTGCAATGGCAATGCCCCAAGTAGCAAGAGCCTTACTAACACCAGCAGCTGAGAGTATTTAAGAGAAATTGGGAAGACTTTTCTAGGTTTGGAACACTTTTGAGTCTTTAATGAACATTTTGTTGTTATTGAGGAAAGTCAGCTAAGAAAAACATTCCGATTTTGATTGCTCGTATAGTCACGGGCCCGAAACATGTATTGATTTGGTGTCACAATAAACAGAATTTTTAAAATCAAGGGCTGGCAATTGAAGCAAGAGTACAATTTGAGTAGCTTTACAAAATGGTGCTACTGTCAGCTTCCTTAGGAAGAGAAATGCCACGTTGGAGCCACAAAGATAAAGCAGACAATGGAAACATGGTAGGCAAGAGGAGTGAGAGGCAACTCCCACCACTCCCACTCCACCTCCATCACACACAGTCTTTCCAGAACCCACTCTCCTGTTTACAAATAGTAAAAGCAGCTATGGGATATAAACAGAAATGATTGTCAGATCTCCCAGAAGGCTTTTCCAAGACGGCTGCTTGCCCTCCATAAACTATAAAATTAGCAGCAGAGAGGGGGCTTGTTTTCATACCCTTATCCACTGTAAAGGCTAACTGATGAATACATAAAATGACAGACATGGGCAGCGCCTGTGGCTCAAAGGAGTAGGGCGCTGGTCCCATATGCTGGAGGTGGTGAGTTCAAACCCAGCCCCGGGCCAGAAACTGCAAAAAAAAAAAAAAGACAGAGATAACTGGCATGGAGTGAATACAGAGAAATCCAGCAGTAGGTATCTAGTACCGTGTGATCTGTGTAATCACAGTCCCAGCACCTTTAAAAATAATGGCAATGGTTCCTCACACAGGGGGCCCCCTGGACTATTTTCAGAGCAATAGTATATTCCCCTGGTGTCCTGCAGGGACTGAAGTCAACTCCAGAGCAGTACTTTGCATGGAATAAAGGCCTTGTGCTCATCAGAACTTGGAGAACCTTAGACTTAGATCTGGCCCTGAGCCATCAGCAATACCTGCAAAAATAACCATTCCGAAACACCAGCTGGTGTTCCTCAGGACGCAGCCTCTCAGGATTATCTTCTCATTGCTGAGGGAGTGTTTGCTGCCCTTCCACGAGAGGACTCCGATGAATTTATCTAACTTGTTGTTAGGTGCCTCACAGACAACAATCCCTGGAAAATAAGAAAAACAAACCTCTTTATGACTCGCTCCAAACTCTCTTTAGAAGCCCATAGTCCTATTTTACCACCTACTTCTCATATACAGTACATTTTCTTCTCTTTTAGATAGCAGGGTGTTATACACATGGGATTCTGCTAGGAACAATAGGCTGGGAAGGGCAAAGATGGAATCCGTCAAATATTCTGAAACATAGCTTTCTGGATTAGCCAAACAGGAATAGAAACCTCAAGAGATCTGAGATAGTTTTTCCTTTAAAAAAAAAAAAATAAACAAATTGCTTATTTTCACTTCTACTTTGTAACAAATAACTTGTTTACCGATAGAGAAGTAACTGTGCTAAAAGTTTTTCTTATTTCATCTTTTAACTGAAGAATGAACTTTTACACAGGTCAAGATGGCATAGTTCCCATTTCACAACCAAAGTTAATCATCTTTCTAAGCTCATAATCAGAATTTCAGAGGTCTCACTATATTCCACCCCAAAGAAACCTGGGCCTGGTTTGCCACATGTGTTTGAAAATGCGTGTGATTCCTTTCAGCTGTTCTATGCTTCTTATCTTGATTAGATTCAGAGTTCTACGGACTCTCAAAGGCACCATATAACTTGCCCCAAACTGGCCAGAAGATGTTTCTAGTTTCCTTAATTCCAAGCCCATTCCAAATCAAGGGCATGCTTATTCCAAGTCAATGAATCAATTTGTTCCATTATTACAATAAGAAAATAGACATTCAGGGTGGGAGTTCTCTAGATAGAAAAAGAAACAAGAAATAATCCTTTACAGACCCTGTCATGAAACATAATCATTAGATTAATATACATTTCCACTGCAAACAGGTGAGGTTAAATTTTTAGAAGCAATATGTACAAAGACATGAAAGAACAGAATGGGGGAGAGGAAAGAGGAAAGGAGGGGAGGAAGGAAAAGATAGAAGGAAGGAATGAAAAAGGAGGCTGTAGTTAGATCCAATGCGGGTTCAGGCCAGAGTCAGGGGTAAAATTAATCCCTACAAGGTCCTTTCTCTCAAAAACAATAAAAATACATTTATTTAATCAACAGTCAAAAGACCGGTTGGAACATAAAATGTATGTAACATATGGAAAATAAAAAGGGTAGCATATCTTCAGCATTGATTGAAAGGAAAGAGGATCAGATGAGCCTAGAGAATCTCTGTACTATGCTGATTCCACCTGCTCTACCTCTGAACTTAAAGAGGCTTTTTATGTTGGGTTCCCTTCTTTCCTAGAATGCTATGTTTTCCACTTAGAAGTCTAGATATAGAGCCAGGAGCAATGGCTCATGCCTGTAATCCCAGCACTTCAGCAGGCCCGGGGGAAGGATTGCTTGAGGTCAGGAGTTTGAGCAACACAGTAAGACCCTATCTCAAAAAAATCTTACCAACCAGATTACTATCTTTAACAAATTTTGCACTAAAAATCAAAAACAGAATCCTGAAAGGAGTGCAGGACTCACAGCCTCAGGACTGCTTTTCCACCCTCTGCCTGCCTTGTCCCAATGCAAGGAAAGTATGCCTAAAGACTCCCCCACTTGGGCACTCACTGGCAGCTTCCCAGACATCCATTGCTAAAAGAGTGCTGGCAGGAGGATTTGGTTAAGAAAAATAACCTTACTGAGGGAAGTGGTTGAATTCTAATTAGTTCCTATTGCCTATCACTGATATTAAAAAGTAAATTAAAACTGATCTAAACTGGCTCAAGTTGTTTTGGTAAGTACATTGTAGAGGAGACATTTTGTAAATTCCCAGAAGTCGATTTCTTTTTTCTTCACTACTAATTTTATTCCTCAATTATAGAACTTTGGATTGAGCATCACCAGCAAAACCTACATTAAAATAACAGGTTGACAGCGACTGTTAAAGTTTATTCCAGCTTTCTTGACCCAAGACTCAATTTCTCAGGCTTCAAATTTGGACACTAAAAAAAAAAAAAAAGAAAAGAAAGGAAGAAATAAAATGTGCTTTGGGCAAAAACAACATGATACATAATCCCTGCCAATAGGAATATAAGAAACAGGCTAATGTGATCATTTTTATTGTCGCAAACAAAGACTGACATGGAGGCAAATACAGCCTTGGACGTGGTGGCTCCCTCCTCCCTGGCCCCAAGGCTTATCCACCTCTGGCCTCACACCAAGGGTGTGGTTCTAGACAGGAACAAACAGCAAGGCCAAGGGGTTCTGCCTGGGTTCTTGAAGGCCAAACCCCAATTCAGCCCTTCTCGAAGAGGGTGGTCCCAGTGATGTAAGTACTAATACAGGACCCAGTCAAAACAAAATGGTGGGAGCAAAGCCAAAAGACATTTTTTTAAATCATCAGAAGTGCTCAGCTTCCCCTTTGTTAGCCTTGTTAGAATAAAACATAAGCTTCCCAGTTTCTTTTCCACCTTTTTCCAAAAGGGGTAAAAAGTTTCCTTTGATGAGAACATTATATTCACCGCTTATAACCTATTATACTGTTTATATAGTAGAATCTTAATAAATATTTGTTCAAGAGATGGATAGAAAAAAATTCACATGGTTTCGAGAGAGAGGTTGGAGGAAGATAAGCATTAGAGCAGATCTAAGATGAACAGGAAAGTGAGTATATTTCTACGGTATTAAAGGTAAAGGGGATTAGAAGACCAAACAGCCAAGCCACAGTCGGGGGCTTAGGTTGACCTAAGGCTAATGGAGGCACATAGATCTCAGAACACTGACAAAAGGTGAGGACATTGAAAAACATTAGAAGCAACCAAAAATAGATCCCAACATAATGAAGAGAAAACACTTTTCCTCCTCTTGCTAGCCATATTAGAGAAGAGAAAGTATCAGTAAACAGTTTGACAACTGATGAGGAAACAGTTTTGGAAAAATCACATTGTTCCTCACATAGTCATTACTGAATACATGTTTAGAGCACAAAGTCATCTTTACTGAGAAATAATGCAATTGGGGGGAACAAATCATGTCAGTAATGAAGTATAGATACAATCAAACTAGCTAGTCACATTTGTTTGCCCCTATAAAGAAACAAGACATGAAAGTAGATAGCAATGCATCCATATTACAATCACAGAAATAAATGCTCTAGACCCCTACTGAACAAAATCTATAAGATCTTACTCTGGACTTTCCTCAACATTCTAAATTTAGTCAGCTGGATGGTTGGCTAATCACCAACTTGATAGACTTCTCAGACTAAAATATATGCCTCAAAGTGGAAATCCATAATTTACCATAAAAACAGAATCCAGTACCCAGTGTTCTATGATTTTGCAGAGAACTTGACTCCATTTCTTTAGGTATATTATTATTAGCAATACATCTTGATTATCTTCCCTGCAACTCTTCCATAGGACAAATTAGCCATTGAATAAGACATCACTATTGCCATTCTAGAATTTCTCTAGCCAAGAGCTTCTTGGAATTTAGGAGATTGCTCGGTACTGTTTTGCCTTGATGATTGTGACAAATATTTTTTTTAGAAAGAAGAACAACACCTTCCTAGTTTCTAAAGCCTCATTATTCTTTGACCATCAAGCCTCAGGCACCCCTCATTACCACAATAATGATCCATTAGCACAGTAAAGAGGGAAATTATTCTTTACATCTTTACTTAAAGGAGTGAGTCTATGTCTCATGCATCAGCTGTGCTGCTGAGCTGTGCTGCTGAGCTGTGCTCCGTCCAGGTGATTGGGAAAGCTATCTGGTAAATTTTAAAAAGTCACAAGATGCTAACCAAGCTATTTTTTTTTCTTTTTTAACCAAAAAGAGAAGCTTATTTTTCTGTGTTTTAATTACACACATGCTATTCTTTAGAAAGAACCACAAAATATACAAGGATTCCTGAATAAAGAGTCAACCTTTCCCTGGTTAAGAATTCAGTATTAACAGTTATACAAAATATGTAAACTTGTCATGAATTGCAAAAAACAGAGCTCAGTCCAGTCAGTAACAATATGCAAACGATTCTTAAACACATTTGGATAATTTACATCTGGGGCTTTCCCCAGGGCATGAGAATGTCCAGTTTACACAATAATAATTGACAAATATTTCCAGTTACTTATTTATAAAAAGCTTTTCAATTTCCATAAGAATTTAACATGAAAATCAAGACTTAATTTATTTTTATATTTATTAAAATAGTCTTATAAAATTCAATAGACTACATATTATTTTTTCTGATGTTTAAAATACTGAAAAATATTTATATGAGAACTTTTCAAATAAATGGATTTACCTATCAAGGCCCGACTCTCTCCTGTGTACTGGTTTCTGTTTTTGGCCAACTCGTCTATAAATTCTTATCAGGAATCCTGACATTCAAAATCACTAAGAACATTACTACTTTAAAAAATAAATAAATAAATATGTATATATATTATATGATATATATGATATATATATACATACATACACATAGCACTATGGATACAGCACTTGGCTGGTTCAAACCCGGCCCGGGCCAGCTAAACAACAATGATAACTGCAACAACAACAAAAAAAATAGCCAGGCATTGTGGCGGGCACCTGTAGTCCCAGCTACTGAAAGGCTGAGGCAAGAGAATAGTTTAAGCCCAGATATTTGAGGTTGCTGTAAGCTGTAACACCACAGCACTCTACCAAGGGTGACATAATGACACTCTGTCTCAAAATAAATAAATAAATAAATAAATAAATAAATAAATAAATAAATAAATAAATAAAATTCATATATATATATGATGACATTATTCTAATCCTGGATGGACCTTATCTCTGATAATTAATTTTGAACCTCTCAGTTTAGAATATTTTTAAAATTCATGTCTTACCCTGACCAGGAGCTAAGCTAAGCTATTGTGCTAAATTTCTCTAACACTCCAATGGTATTTCTCTGCACATAGTTTAGAACCTAGAGTTTTGTGTTCTTTGCAGAATAGGCTTTTGCTAGCAGTCCAGCATTCATATTCTGGCTCCTCCACTTCGTAGCCATATGACATTGGGAAGTTAGTCAGTTTGCCTGGGTCTCAGTTTCATTACTGATACATTGGCACTAACAATAATCTCTTCCTTCAAAATCTGCAAAGATTTAATAAGACAATATGTGCAATGACTTAGCATGCTGCCTGGTATATACATCATGTTTAGGACCTAAGATTTTTAGGACCTTTATTTTATTAAAGGCTCCTTTGGAGATGAGCCCTAGTTCCAGTGTTTCTTCTCTCTGAGATATAAGCTCTACGAATGTGGGCCCTGGATCTGACTTACCAACCACTGCATCCCCAGCCTTAGCAAATCCCTTGCTGTTGTGTTAAATATATATTTGCTGAATGAATGAATGGGTGACTGCACGAATGAATGAAAGAGATAAGCTTATGCAATGCCTAAGAAGACCACCAGCAAAACACTGTCCTTGGGTATAGATACAAAGGTAGAGAGGCAGGGAGACTTACAAGAGACATCCTGAGGCCCAACCCAACTCAGTTTTGACCCTACCTGTCCCCAATTTGAAGTCCTTAGTTGAGACTTCTTTAGAAATAGGAGTAGGAAAGTCAGGTCTTTAGATAGTTGAAAGATATAAACTTATGATACAAGGACAGAAAACTAAAGTTTGGTGCTAGAGAAAGCATTTTGGCAAGTATCAGAAGCAAAAAGCACAGAATAACTAGAAGCAAAAATAATGCCATACTCATATTTCCTAAGAAGTCACAAAGATATACACAGATAGAGCACGGGAAAGGGCATGACTCTGTCTCATCTATTATACCTTTCCAAAGCTAGGCAGAGCATTTCCAAAGCT
The DNA here is from genome assembly GCA_963574355.1 of Loris lydekkerianus. Classification (NCBI taxonomy): domain Eukaryota; kingdom Metazoa; phylum Chordata; class Mammalia; order Primates; family Lorisidae; genus Loris; species Loris lydekkerianus. The sequence goes on from CAUYPK010026825.1 coordinate 24,926, forward strand.
AGGCAGAGCATTTCCAAATGTACACAAGGCTGATATTATACATTAATTTAAACTAAAGGATACACTATCTGGTTTAGATTCCTATGACTCAAGGAAGTCTCCTAGTCACCAGAGGAAAACCTAAAATCTACTGATACTTCATTAAGGCAAAGGTGAATAAAGAAGACAAAATATAGAGGGTCAGAAAACAAGAAAGAGTGAAAGGATAAGAAGAACCTTCATAATACATGTAGAGAAATTTTATAATTGTACCTGCTTCATTTTGCATCTTATCCTTAGGAAGTGTTTAGGGAGTCTATTAATATGGAGAGCATGATGACAACAGAAAAAATAATGACAGAAAAAGGGTCATTGAAGGTGAAGAAAATAACATAAAAAGTGGAAGAAGATGGGGAAAGAATCAAAAGAAAGAGTACACGAAAGGAAGGACGGAGGAGACTGGTGAAATGGGATAGCTAGTGAACTATGTGTAGATAGTGTGTGGTGTGTGACAGACAAGGGAGATTGAAATTGAAATGTGTAAACTGGAGCTTGGAAAGAGGAGGATGGAGAAACAATTGAAGGCTACAGGAAAGCAAGGGCAATTGTGGGAAGGATTTAGAGTTTGTTATTTGTCCTCACTCTTTCAAAGACTTCTCCATACCACATCTTGCGTCACCCTGTTGGTCTTTAAATTTTGCTAACTGAGGAAATCTAATTTGTTTATTGTATCTAATTTATTTCCCCTTAATCCATCTACTCGTTCTTCAGATGCTTTCTTGGAAGCAGTAAATCATTTAATAAGGATAAGCCCATAAAACAACATGTGGCCTTAGACTTTAAGGTAGATTAAAATACAACCCAAGATTTAAGAATGAGAAAATAAATTTAGCAGAAACCTGGCATTTAGCCCAGCAGTGTACCAGCCTCATTACACGTTTTTTGAAAAGTGACCACAGTTTAAGTATAAATAATAGAAAAAAGAGGCTGTGTTGCCCTTATTTGGGAAAAGTTATACTTTGGCAACTTGGTGAATTGTCTGTTCTGTAGGAAGCAAATTCAGGTCACATCTAGTAAATACATATCCTGTCATTGATTCACATGGTCACAACTCTTAAAGGTTGTCATAAAGACAGAGCTCAACAAATGTCCATATTTGTTATTTCCTGGCCTCCCTTGCGGCTAGGTCAGGGTCCGGTGACTCATGCTAGCCAAAGAAATATGAGAGGAAGAAGCAATTAAAAGCCGGGGTTATCTCTTTTATCTCACCTTTATCCTGTACTATCTGTGCAAATCTTAGTCTAGGGACCATGGTTACACGATGGAGAAGGTCACTGAACACACATCAGAATGTGACATGAGCAAAACATAAACAAAAATAAAGAAAGAAACCTTTACTGTGTTTATGCCACTAAGATTGCAGGGTTGTTTGTAACTGCATTATAGAGTTGGGCTTCTGGGCCAGCATCAATGAAAAACGGGAACCAAATAATTTTAACAATCGTTCTCTGTTTTCTGGTACTAAAAATACTAAAAATAAATTTCTACCTTCTCATAGATTTACAGAGTATAAAGGTACAATTCTGTCAAGGAAAGAAATAGTTAATTATATTTAGGTTGCTCTTTTAGTAGTCTATAAATATTCAACGAGGTATTTTTAAGCAAGTATTTTGATTCATGAACACTATTTACTTTTCTTGGCTTCACATAACAGTAAAATTTCATTGAAAAATCACTTAGCAGAAAATGTATAATTTGTTTTATTTTAATCAAAATATTTCTTGGACCATTCATTTTCATGGCTATTCCTCTTACTTAAATCTCATTTTGGAAGAATATTTTTTTCTATAAACATTTGTTATAACACTCATTTGAGATTAAAATATTAACCGAATCCAGACAGAATTTATAAGCAAACACAAAGCACAGGCAATATAAGCTCTAAAATATACACTGGAAAAAACTTTACAATATAGACTTGTCTGTGCTTTACCCCAGGGGATCATGCTAAGACCCTTGCCTACATTTTCCTGTGGTGGATCCCCCAAAAAAAGTTTTTAGAAGATAATTTCAAGCTCATAAAGATTTATTAATAGATAAAGCCAACCTGTATGGAAATATTAATATTCAGGGCCCAGACTTATAGATGGGGAAAGCAAGAGACCATCAAAGAGTGGCCAGAGGCTTCAGAGAGTCTCCCTACAGCCTGTCATGGCATCTAAAATCTTATCATTAGTGTTTTTCCCTTTGACTCTTGAAGGATTTTGTTTCTCTGTGCTCTCTTGGTCATAAAACGCAGATATCCCTAGAATGGAAAATATCTTGAGGTCATTCCTGAATACTTAAGAAGGATGACTCTAACAGAGAAGAAAAAGACATAGCTAGAAAAGGATAGGCAAGGGAAACCATGCTGAGGAGCAGGGGACTCAGTTGAATGGTGTGAGCATGGAGATAATAAAACCATGGCCTAAAACAAAAGGTAGCAGATGACCAACTGCTTAATAAATTAGAATATCTTCTTTTTTTTTTTTTCTGACCACCTACTATCTCCAAGACATTATGCCAGGCACTATGCAAGGTACAGAAATACATCAGGCAGAATGAACTTCATGAAGTTTAGAGTCTAGTGTGGAGCCAGAAAATGAATGGGTGGTTAGATCTAGGGAGTTAGTAAAAGTATAGCCTATGTTCCTCCTCAGCTAGTCTGGTAGGGGTCCAGGGAGCTCAAGGTCACACAAGTGAAGGGCATTATGAGATTGAAGAGAGTGAGATCTAGAGAAGAGGAAACAAGGATGAAATGAATGATGAACCTATAAAGTCATTCTCCTCTTGGTAAATATTTGTACTCTTTAGCGTGAGAAGAGATTACAGGCTTTGATGCTGGAGAATTTTATGTCCTTCCACCAAATAAAATGAAACGTAAATTGAATCTCAGATAATTAGTTGGTTACATTGCTTTTTGGTTTTGAGATTTTTGTTTGTTTGTCTGTTTAAAACACTTACCATCAAACCTTGCAAGTCTGCTAATATCTGCTCCAAGTTCTGAGGTAACTGACAGTGCATGGCGGACTTTAAGGTTCGTTTCACTGTGAAATTAATGACACGACATGAATTTTTATGTGGACCAGCCTAGCAGCATCTTATCAAAGTGATCAGCAGCATAAGCAAAATCCAATTCAAGAAATCCAGGAAATGTCATTCACACTTCTCATACTGTCTAGGGAAAGTGGGAGGGGCTTCTCAGTCTCCTAAGAGTTGGCATTGCACCCACCGCACATCTGTATAACAACACAGTAATCTGTTTTGCCGTTTGAAAGAACAAAGGACATAAATATGGTTTGATTTGAACCCACTCAGACATAATCCATGAGTTACAAAACAATTAGGAGTAGGAATACAGTTGCCAAATGAAGGAGGCCAATATCACTCCAGAGTATTCTATCTACATAGGACTTTCACTTGCAGAAGATGGTCATGGCTAATTTCACAGTAGCTAAAATTGAAATGGGAAAAGGAAAACAGCTTTCTTTTTCTTTGAAAATCAATCCAAGAAACCCATAAGTCTAGAACAGACAACCAGACAAGCTCAGCAGGCCCAAGTGATCTGGTCATCGTCTCATAGGTGGGACCACACATCGATTGGACAGATGGTTCTCTGGTGATAAAATGGCCAGCAGTGAAGATTCTATGGCCTTCATCCATGTCTTGTTTTTAAGGTCTTGCCATCCCTGTTTTCGCTAAGTCATCCCAATTCTTATCTACCATAGCTTAAGGTCATCCGTTCAAAGTTCTCTCTTTCATGGAAACATTTTATTGGGTTCATTCAGCCAACAAATATAGATTGAGTACGTACCATAGTCACCCAGGATACTCAATGCTACCCCAGAGAATTATTGTTCTCTTGAAGGAAGCAAGTGGTAAGTAAAAAATCAAATGTCACTGTGTGGCATTACATGCCAGCCCATTAAATAACAGACTTTAGAGAGCCAACAAGCAGATACCCAAGAGAGCCTCTACAAATAAGTTTCACAATGGTGTAGGAAAATATGAATGTAATTCAAGGAATACCCACTGGTAAAATAGCTTTCTTCAGGAAACACTAAGTTGGATGTATAATTAAGTTAGTTTGTTTAAAAGTAATCTTATTAACCAAAATCTGCCAATTCCTAGGAGGCAGAGATGAGTAGGGATTGCAAGGTCGAGAAGATGACGCAGAAATTGAGCTGGGCCTTGATGGACAAGACTGAAACAAGTGGCATGGAGGCTACGGGACTAACATGTACATCCAATTAAGCAACTGTCCAAATAATCAAAATGCTCAATCACACAATCTAGGTCAGACAGCACTAGTTTTTAATGCTTCTCCCAAGTGTTGAAATGATGTCATTCATCAAAGTTCAGCATCATTTTGATTACTTCCTCAGGATTCTCTCCGATGTCTCACTTCTACCTTCTAATGTGAAAACTAAAAGGGGAAGAAGAGTCGCATACGCTTCACTGATACTTGAAAAAGTATTTTTTAAGACTCCTGATTAATGCCTTTGGTGTCATGCCACACTCTTCCGTAATCTGCCTAAGTTTCTCGATGAACTTGGAAGTGATATTCAGCAAAAGAAACAATACAGAAAGATCCTATGTGCTCTTTACTCAGTCTCCCCTAACAGTAATATCTTGAAAACATGCAATACAATTGCATTGATTTCCATCACCACAAGGGCAGGTTGCCCTTTATAGCCACACCATTTTAACACCTGGCAAACAGAAATCTGTTCTCCCTTTCTATAATTTTGCTTGTTTAAGAGTATCTTATAAATGGAATCATATAGTATATGACTTTGGGATTAGCTATGCCATATAATTCTCTGAAGATTCATCCAAATTGTTCTTTATATCAATAGATCATTCTTTTTCGTAGCTAAGTAGTAGATATGGAGGTATCACACACAGTTAATTCAACCATCCATTTGTTGAAGGATATCTAAGTTGCTTTCACTTTGGGGATGTTATAAATAAAGCTTCCATAATATTCATGTATATAATTTTGTGTAAATGTAAGTCTTCATATCTCTAAAATAAATGGAAGTGAAATTGCTGAGTTGTATGTCTAGTTTCAGTCATTAAGGAACTGCCAAACTGCTTTCCAGAGTGACTGTAGCACTTTACACTTCCACCAGCAAGGTATGAATTATCCTGTTTCTCTACAACCTTGCCAGCATTTGGAGTTGTCACTAATTTTTATTTCACGGTATAAAAATAGGTCTGCATTATGATAGGTCTCCATTGTGGTTTTATTTTAATTTCCCTAATGGCTAATAATGTTGTTGACCATCTTTTCATGTATTTATTTGCCATCTGTATATCCTCTTTGGTGAAATATATTTTTATGTCATTTGCCCATTTTCTAATTGGATTTTTTTTTTTTTTTACTGCTGAATTTTAAGAGTTTTTAAAATATATTCAAGATTTAAGTCCTTTCTCAACTAGATGATTTGATGATATTTTCTTCCGGTCTGTAGCTTATCTTTGCAACCTCTTAACAAGGTCTTTTTACAGAACAAAAAAAAATTTTTTTTATTTTATTTTTATTGCTAAATCATAGCTGTGTACATTAGTGCAATCAAGGGGTACAAAGTCCAGTTTATCACATTTTCTTTGTATTGATCATGCTTTTTTGTGTCAAGTCTAAGAACTCTTTGACTAGCCAAAGATTTTCTATTTTTTTGACAAGTTTTATATTTTACATCTGAATTCAATTTTTTAATAGTTGTAGGGCTATTCAAATTATCTGTTTCATATTGAGTTTATAGTTTATTTTTTTGAGAAAGTGATCCATTTCACCTAAGGTGTCCAATATAGGTTGTATGGTTGTTTGCAAAGTATGTTTACTATGCTTCAAATGCCTTCAGGATCAAAAGTGAATTCCCCTGGTTCATTCATGATATTGCTAATTTGTGTCTTCTCCCTTTATTTCTTTGTCCGTCTTCTTAGAAGTTTGTCAAATATATTGATATTTTCAAAGAACTAGCTCTGTAATGTTGGTTTTCTTTATTGTTTTTCTGTGTTTTCAATTTTACTGACTTTAACTCCTTTATCATCTCCTTATATCTGCTTGCTTTGGGTTTATTTTGCTATTTTTTTAGGTCCTTAAGATGGAAGATCAAGTGATTGATTTGCAATTTTTTGTCAAGTATATGCCCTTAGTGCTATGAATTTTCCTCTCAGCATTATTTTAGCTGTATCAGAAACTGTTCTGCTCAAACCAGGATTAGGATCACACAGGCTGAACTCTATTCAAATAGCTCAATATGGCAATGATTTAGGGGACACACTGGTTAAAACCTTGGGCTCTGGTGTCAGACTCCAGGTTTGAGTCATGGCTTCACTCTCAGATGTCCTGGACAAATTATTTAGCCTTTCTAAGCCTTGGTTTCATTGTTTGTACAATAGGACAATATAGTGCCTACATCAGGATTAAGGGGAAAAAATTTATCTGTAAAACACACATATCTAGTTTCTTTGAAAGCATTTAATGAATGTTTTTATGCCAGACAGACAAATTAAATCCTCTGAAACAGAACTACTAGATGGCATATAACTAAATTCTAAATTAACATCAATGTTAAAACTGAATCATGTTCTGTTTCTTCTGTCTCTGTGTCACTCCACAATTTCAAAATGTTGCCTTTTAAAGTACCATCAGTTCTTCCTTCAGGGAATCTTGATCTCCACCTCTCTCATTTTCCTTAGGGAAATCACTTGAAATTAAAACTAACAAGAAAACAAAAACTTCTAAGGAACCTCACTGGAATCCCTGTGTAAAAATTATTCACATACACATGTTTAGCTCACTATGTCAGAAAGAAAACTAAATTCAAAGTAAAAGATAGAGAAAAGACAGCTTTCATCATTACTGCAAAGTAATTAACAATGCATTTTCCAATTTAGACTCCTATATCTCCGAAGACTACTTTTAAATAAATTACAAACCAATCTGATTCATTATTCTAATTTTAATAACTTACCCATCAAGCTCAGCAGTTTCAATATAACAGAGACCATGTGGCTCACTACTTGATAGGAGAAGCAAATCAGCCTATTTGTAAAAATCATGACAAAAGAACATGTGAGAAGGGAAGTTTGGTTGTTAGTCTTCTATGCTCTATCACCTCTCCTCTACTAATGAGACAAGAGAGCCTTAGAAATGACGTAAAAGAAGTGAGCTCTTATTGTACCCCTGTATCACACACCTGTTCCTACTTTATGTGCCCCAGGGCATCACAACATAAGCAAGGGAAGAGGATACCATATAGATAGTTAGCCACTTGATTTACCTTTTTTGAAGTATATAAATTCTATTTTCATGTTTTAATAATTACTAATGGAAAATATAAAACTCTCAATAATTGGAAATACTTATATGCACAAGCTTTAATTACCTAGTGTGATCAATTGAGAACAGGAAGCAGGCAAAGGACATGAGGAAAAGACAGAAGGGAAATAGAAGGAGGAAATTGAAAAAAAATGGGGAAAAAAATCAGAGAAGCAAGGAAGTAAAAAAAAATAGAGAGAGAGAAATTAAAAGAAAAGCAAAAGAAAAAGATGGGGAATGAAGAAGAGGTCCCTTCATTCAAGGGGCCAATGAAGATGCCATAAGGGCTACACAAGAGACCAAGATAGACTCAAATATGTGGTCAAAGACAGTGGAAACAATTCAGAGACTGAACAGCTTAAACTTTTTCAGAGGTAAATAGTTCTATTCTGTTATCCAGTTGAGCTTTGGAAACCACCTATCACAATTCAGCTTTAGAATTCTAGTAGGTTTTTATATTGGGAAACTGCTTATGTATTTTATTTCAAATTTCAAATTGTATTTGAAAATATATGTTTTTATTAAATTCTTCTGAAGCATTTGAGTGTTTAAAAAGAGTTAAATTTTAGCAATTTATTTTGAAACATTAGCCTAACAATTTTCTAGCTATATCTAAATGTACAATTGGCATTCCAAATTTGTGAAATTTTCTTACCCTGTTTTTTAAAATACTAGAATTGCTCCATTCTCAGTCCTAGAGATTAAATTTAGAATCAACCCATTTACTTCATTGTCTCAAGCTTTCAAACTTCTAACTCAAAAAAATAGGCTATGTGTGTTAATGTGTGTGTACAGTTTTGTCTAAATTGGGATAGAACAAAGCTGGAAAAAAACTCACTGACGGCCCCTAAAGGAATAAATAGATTTGCATTATCAAGGCTCTTCAGCAAATATAAATGAAAACAGAAGCTTGTCAAGACAACAATTTTCTGAATTGTCACTCTGGGAACAGAACGAACCTATAGGAAGGACACGTCAAACGTGCATGCAACTCAAGAGCCAAAAATTACTCAACTTGATTTTATTTTTTTATTTAAGATTAATGTGAGGGTACAAACAATTAGATTTCAATTTTGCATTTGTTATGTAGAGTCCCTACTGTAGTTGTGTCCCACATCCAAGAGGTGTGCCATATACTATTACACTGTGGTGATTAAGTGGGAGTACACCAATCTTCCTCCCTCCTCCACCTCCCCTCATCCCTGTTCCCCTCCCTTTTTCCCTCTCCCCTCATCTTGAATTGAATTGAGTTTTACTCCTATGGGGATGTGTATTATTAGTTCATCTACTGGCTTCACATTAGTATTGAGTACATGCAATACTTGTCTTTCCATTCTCATGATACTTTACTAAGAAGAATGTGTTTCAACTCCATCCAGGTTAATACAAAAGATGTAAAGTCTCCATCTTTTTTAATGGCTAAATAGTATTCCATGGTTTACATATACCATAGTTTATTAATCCATTCATGGGTTGATGGGCACTTTGAATGTTTCCACATCTTGGTGATTGTGAATTGTGCTGCAATAAACAATCTGGTGCAAGTGTCCTTGAGGTAAAAGGATTTTTTTTCTTCTGGGTAGATGCCCAGGAATGGGATTTCAGGATTAAATGGAAGGTTTTTGGTTTATTTGTTTGTTTGTTTGTTTGTGGGGGGTTTTGGGGGGGGTTGTTTGTTTTGTTTTTTTTAGTTCTTTGAGGATTCTCCATACTTCCTTCGAAAGAGGCTGTACTAGTTTGCAGTTACAGTGTAAAGGTGTTCCCCTTTCTCCTCATCCATGCCAGCATCTGCAACTTTGGGACTTTGTGATGTGAGCTATTCTCACTGGAGTTAAGTGATATCCAGAGTGGTTTTGATTTGCATTTCTCTGATGATCAGGGACAATGAGCACTTTTTCATATGCTTGTTAGCCATTCATCTCTCTTCCTCAGAGAAGATTCTGTTTGCCTCTTGTGCAGTGATTGATGGGATTGTTTGCTCTTTTTCTTTTTTTGTTATTGATTAATTTGACTTCATCTTGATTTTAAAGGGAAAAAGTTTTTGAAAATTCATGTTGATCTTGGTTCCCATATTTAAATTTCTATGCATAAAGGCATAAGTCACCACAGCAATAGACTTTAATGCTCTTTAGGCCTATGCCTTTCCTCCCCTAAGCATAAAAAGCTCATTTTAAACAAAATCCTGAATTTCCTAACTCTGATCTGTGTGACTGAAAACAGTCATGACATACAGAGAAAGATACCTATTTTTACCTAGGGTTGCTTTTCTTGGAAACTGCATAGTAAAAAATGGTCCACTGTTACTGTCTAGTACTGTGCTTAGCTGCGTTGAGTTTACTCACACTGTGCTAACAAGGGACAGAGTCACTGTCCACCACTGGCTCAGAGCATGCAATCGAGGCACCACCGCCATCTGGTGGCTAGTCATCTCCGGAGCAGTGACCCAACTTTTCGCAGGCCAACCTCAGTGAGTTGTAGGCTAAAAGAACTCCTCCCTGGGCACCCGAAGCCCTGAGACTCCTACCTTCCTACCTTCCGCCTTTCTCATTTCCCCCCCCGCCCCCCCGTCTCCTCCATTGCCACCTTTTCTCTCTGATGACGTCTGAAACGTCCTCCTGTTTTCCCACTCCCTTACCTGTGTCATGCCCTCCTCTCATCCATCCTCCCTTCTCCCTCCCCTACTGCTGAGCCTAGCTATTCCCTTTTGCTAACTTGGTTGTTAAATTCATTGTCATTGAAGGGGGGGAATTGTGAAGGGACTGGACCAGCTGAATAAGTAGTCACGGTACTCATTGTCATGCAGGCAGCCCTCCTCTTTTCTAGTACACTCAGTAATAGTTCTGAAAAGGAAAGGCCAAGAGAGCTGAGTTACAAACCCTACTAAGTCCTTCATCATCCTTTTGCCAGAGGCACTGGGCCAGGAGTGCAGCAACATGTACATCTCAGGATCCACCCACCCCATGCCTCCGTGAGCCTCAGAGCAGACCTCCTTCAGCTGACTTCTATGGTAAATCTCAGGGAATCCAGTTCCTAGTTGATCCAGAAAAAAATATGTTCCAGTGATCAGTGTTTATGACACCAGTAGCTGATATTTAGTGAGGGTTTCCTATGAGTTTTACTGTCTTAAGAGCTTTATATGGGATATTTTATTTAATTCTCACAGAAATCCCACAGCGAGCCCTATCATTGTCCCCACTTTATAGATGAGCAAAATAAGGCCAAGAGAGTTTCAATAACTTGCTCAAGGCACATGGTTAGTAAGCAAGGGAGCAAAGGTTTGACTCAAGGAAGTCTGAGCCTTATACTACAGGGGATATTATTATAAAATGAGTAAAAGCTCCTTTGCTTCAAGGATTTTATAATCTAGTAAAGCCACACTATGATAAGGATCTTATTAACAAAGGGAAAATGAGAAAGAGAGAAAACATTGGGCTTGTAGCTGAGGAAGGGGATCATGGAAGATCCTAGATGCAGTGAAAGGCAGGCAGAGGTACTAGGAGGAATAAAGAAGAGGAAAGGTAGGTCAGGCAAACAGCTATTAATTCCAACCAATAGGGATCCATCAGACCCCTATTTTTACTTTCTTCTGCCAATTCTTGGTGCCATTTCCCCTTGCTCTGCCAGGAGCAGCTCAGCTATGTCTCCCACAAGGGAGGCAGAGTTTTCCAACACAACACTCCTCCCCACCCCCCCACCCCCACTTCCACAGGCACCAGGAAGCCCAAGCAGCTGCTTCAGGGAGAACCAAAGCAAAGAATCCCATCAGATGTGAAAAGAATCCACTAAATGACTTCAAGTCCTCAGAGCCAAAAACATTTTCCTTATAGGTTTATTGGGCATAATTTATGTTTATTGAGTTACAAAAAAAAAAAAAAAAAGAAAGCAAAACCTCAAGCGATGATAACACCTTAAAGCTATACAATTCTTTAAGTATTTACAAAACACTCTCTCATAATTGTGTCATTTTATTGTCTCAACAACACTGTAAGTGATACTGTTTCAGTTGAACAAATGAGGAACGTGGAGAGATGATATCTAACCCAGCAGTGAGGGTCACACCCACCATATCAGCTAAAATCAACTAAATTAACTCCTGTGAAATCTGTGGGCTTTCCAGAGTCACAGTGAGAGGTCATCACCTCCAATGGGGGAACCCAAGACTAAGAGATCTAACATCAAATTCATGGACACATAGTTTAGACTCCATAGCTAGAACTAGACTTCAGAACTTCAAATCTCAAATGTACACAGTTTCCTCTGGGGTGCCACTAATCGCTGAAATATAACTATGAAAAACAAAGTGTTTTGCATTGTTTTGTTTCACTTTGCTTTGCGGGTGTTCAAAAACCAAAACTACAATGGTGAAAGAATATTGGGATGGCTGCTCCATAGTCCCATGGAAAGAAAAATTTATAGAGTTAATTTGAACACTTGGATCTCCTTTTATTTTTTTAAACCATGCTAACACATAGAGTTCTTCATCCGCTTTATTGTCTACAATTCTCTTCTTTTTCAGTCCAAAAATAAAAATCCAAAATGGCTCAGGAATTGAGTAAATATCAGAATGAAATTCTAAAAATGAAAAGTCTACAAGGTTATAGGCAACATGTTTTTAAATTTACATTCCAGACCCAACAGATACATATTCATTATCTACTAATATGTACTGGCTTTGATTTTTCTAATTGAATTGATTTGCGAATAAGAGATGGTGATGGTGAGGAAGAGGGAGGGAAATAACAATGGATATCATAGAATTTATCCACACACAAGCTCTTCCTCTGTTCAAAAAAAAAACCTTGCCTGCATATTTCACCCCCACGAATTGATAATTCCTTACAAACACTGGCTATTTACCTGTTTTATGTACAAAGAGTGTTACTCCATTATCTGCTACTCCTCTACACTTTAGCAAGATGCTTTTCTGCAATAAAATTTAGAAAAGTGTTCTCTAAAAATCTGTCTTTGGAAATTCCCAACTTTCTACAGACATAAATTACACTAGAGATATACACTTACTAATATATATGGGGAGAAGCGGGGAGGGATTTCCAGCAATTAGGTTGAAACAAGTGACTCTGACCTGAAGCTATAAAACTTAAAATACACATAAGAAGGACAGCAATTAGACCACAAAAGTGTGTCCAAGAAAGGTGCTGGCAAGGAATATATGAGATGCCCTGATATCTCCAGAGTTTTCCAACACAACACTCCTCCCCTTTCATGGGTCAAGATAGCATGAAAGCCCATCCCTGGTTAAGCCTAAAGTTAAGGTTAAATTAATCTTTCTGGCCCACTCAGTTCTAAGAAATGAAATTTTCAATCCCTATATCAGAAGAAGGCTTTAGTTTTAAAAGAAAAAATTTACTGCAGCAAACACCTGAATCATGACACTTGTTTTTGTGGAGGGGGAAGGGGGAATTTTTTCAGACAAACTAAACAGCTAAATTCTCCTAACGTCCAAATACGCTCACATCCAGCAAGGACTTTATTTCTACCACTAGCTAAGAAAGGCAAAACAAAACAAGAGCACTGCTGTTGGTTCTTATAATGCAAGTCAATATCATCATGATACTGGCGTGATACTGGAATTATATTCTGCATTTTCTTCTGGTCACAGAATAAAACAAGGTGTTCTAGAAATTCAGCCCAGAATTCAGTTCCTGCCAGCCCCTGCCAGTGGATACCTGAGAACAAGGAGGTTTCTTGGAGTACTCCTAAGTGACTATAGCAATTCACCTACAAAAACACATGCTTATTCTTAAAAATGGTTTCATAGGTGCTGACTAGCTAGACATGGAAAAACTTTGAATAAAATTACCTAATCAAGAGGCACTACAGTTTCAGGAGTTGGAGAACTCCCACTCTTATTTATCCAAAGACTAGAACAACAGAACTATAGTTTTAGGAGTCAAGCATAGAACAATGAATATACTGTATTCATTCAGTATCCTGTCTGTGTGTGTGTGTGTGTGTGTGTGTGTGTGTGTGTGTGTGTGTGTGTGTGTGTGATCTTTTTATTGATAAAAACCAGGCCTCAGGTCTGTGGGCCAAATGGGCTTACTAATGCTTCATGGAGCCATAGACACTGGAAACTCTACAGGGCCTCAGTTCCCACCAGGGGAATCGGCACCTGAAAAATTGAAGACCAGGAACAGCAGAACAAAATGTAGTCTCTGCTTCTTCCAGAGCCCAAAGAGAACAGGAAGGAAAGAGGCAAAAGTTCTATTGAACAGCACTGGGATGCCTGGATCACTGACTTCAGGGGAACTTACACAAATGTGTGATTCATTTTTAAATCAATGCTAATGATGCACCCAGGGAGCTGGTTTCCTTCTACCTGACACTTGCCCTTGTACTTGCCTTCTGTGTCTCATTTCACAGAAGCTTTTGTGATGGCTACCAAGCATACATACTATTTTTTTTTTTAGAAGATTAATTTTATTTTATTTTTTAATATATCAATTTTTTATTGTTAAATCATAGCTGTGTACATTAGTGAAATCAAGGGGTACAATGTGCTGGTTTCATATACAATCTGAAATATTCTCATCACACTGTTCGACATAGCCTTCATGGCATTTTCTTAGATATTGTACATAGTCATTTGTATTCTGCACTTAGTAGGTTTCACCTGTACCCATTCTAAGATGCACCGTAGGTGTGGCCCAACCCATTACCCTCTCTCCACCCTAACCTCCCCCCTCCATTCCCCTTCCTTGGCCATTTCCCCATAGTCTTGTGCTATAGTTGGGTTATAGCCTTCATGTGAAAGCTATAATTTAGCTTCATAGTAGGGCTCAGTACATTGGATACTTTTTCTTCCATTGCCAAGATACTTTGCTAAGAAGAATATATTCCAGCTCCATACATGTAAACATGAAAGAGGTAAAGTCTCCATCTTTCTTTAAGGCTGCATAATATTCCATGGTATACATGTACCACAATTTGCTAGTCCATTCATGGATCAATGGGCTTGGGCTTCTTCCATGACTTAGCAATTATGAATTGGGCTGCAATAAACATTCTGGTACAGATGTTTTTGTCATATTGTGATTTTTGGTCTTCTGGGTATAAACCTAGTAAAGGAATTATAGGATCCAATGGCAGGTCTATTTTTAGGACTCTAAGTATTCTCCAAACATCCTTCCAGAAGAAACATATTAGTGTGCATTCCCACCAGCAGTGTAGAAGTGTGCCCTTTTTTCCACATCCACGCCAACATCTCTGGTTTTGGGATTTTGTTATGTGGGCTACTCTTACTGGGGTTAGATGATATCTCAAAGTAGTTTTGATTTGCATTTCTCTGATGATTAAGGATGATGAGCTTTTTTTCATGTGTCTGTAGATCGTGCATCTGTTCTTTTCTTGCTAATACATTTGAGTTCTCTGTGGATTCTGGTTATTAGACCTTTATCAGAGGTATAAACCGCAAATATTTTCTCCCATTCTGAGGGCTGTCTGCTTGATTTATTTACTATGTTCTTGGCTATGCGAAAGCTTTTTAGTTTGATCAGGTCACAGTAGTGTATTTTTGATACAGCTTGAATTGCCTGGGGAGTCCTCCTCATAAAATATTCAACTAGGCCGATTCCTTCGAGAGTTTTCCCTGCACTTTCTTCAAGAATTTTTATAGTTTCATGTCTTAAGTTTAAATCTTTTATCCAGTGAGAGTCTATCTTAGTTAATGGTGAAAGGTGTGGGTCCAGTTTCAATCTTCTACAGGTTGCCAGCCAGTTCACCCAGCACCATTTGTTAAATAGGGAA
>CAUYPK010026828.1:0-37233 GCA_963574355.1 Loris lydekkerianus
CGAATGGACTAGCTAATTGTGGTACATGTATACCATGGAATACTATGCAGCCTTAAAGAAAGATGGAGACTTTACCTCTTTTATGTTTACATGGATGGAGCTGGAACATATTCTTCTTAGCAAAGTATCTCAGGAATGGAAGAAAAAGTATCCAGTATACTCAGCCCTACTATGAAGCTAAACTATAGCTTTCACATGAAGGTTATAACCCAACTGTAGCACAAGACTATGGGGAAAGGGCCAAGGAAGGGGAAGGGAGGGGGGAGGTTTTAGTGGAGGGAGGGTAATGGGTGGGGCCACATCTATGGTGCATGTTAGAATGGGTACAGGCGATTGCACTAATGTACACAGCTATGATTTAACAATAAAAAAAAATAAATAAAAAAAAAATAGAAAAACTAGTGGGGTGTGGTAGTACATGCCTGTAAGCCCAGCTACTTGGGAGTCTGAGGCAAAAAGATTGTGTAAGCCCAATAGTTTGAGGTTGCTGTGAGTTACGATGATGCCATGTCACTCTACCCAGGGTGACAGAGTAAAATTGTCTCAAAAAAAAAAAAAAAAAAAAAAAAAAAGAAGTGATTAGGTCACAAGGGTTCTGCCCTCATGAATGAATGTCGATGTATCAATGGTTTATCACAGGAGTGACATTAGTGGCTTGATAAGAGAAGAAAGAAGAGACTGGAAGAGACTGGAAATAGCATGCTTAGCCTCCTCATCATGTGTTGCCCTGCACAGCCTCAGGACTCTTGCAAAAAGTTCCCCACCAGCAGGTAGGCCCCCATCAGATCTGGTCCCTTGACTTTGGACTTCTCAGCCTCCATAACTGTAAGAAATGAATTCCTTTTCTTTATAAATTACTCAGTTTCAGATAATCTGTTATAAGCAACAGAAAATGGACTAAGACACCCTCATAATCTTAATCGTCAGATATTCCCTCCCGCTTCTCTCTCTCGCTCTCTTTTTTTTTTTTTTTTTCTTTTTTGCAGTTTTTGGCGGGGGCTGGGTTTGAACCCGCCACTTCCGGCATATGGGTCCGGCGCCCTACTCCGTTGAGCCACAGGTGCCGCCTTTTTTTTTTTTTTTTTTGAGACAGAGTCTCAAATTGTCACCCTGGGTAGAGTGCTGTGGCATCACAGCTCACAGCAACCTCAAACTCTTGGGCTCAAACGATTCTCCTGCCTCAGCCTCCCAAGTAGCTAGGACTACAGGTGCCCACCACAATGCCCAGCCATTTTGTTGTTGTTGTTGCAGTTGTCATTCTTGTTTTAGCTGGCCCAGGCTGGGTTTGAACCTGCCAGCCTCAATGTATATGGCCGGCGCTCTACCCACTGAGCAAAGGATTACCACCTCCTTTTTTTTTTTTGAGACAAAGTCTCACTATGTCTCCCTCGGTAGAGTGCTGTGACATCACAGCTCACAGCAACCTCAAACTCTTGGGCTTAAGCGATTCTCTTGCCTCAGCCTTCCAAGTGTCTGGGACTACAGGCACCCACCACAGCCTGGCTATTTTGTTGTTGTTATTGTTCTCATTGTTGTTTAGCAGGCCCTGGCCGGGTTCGAACCCACCAGCTCCTGTGCATGTGGCCGGTGCCCTAACCACTGAGCTACAGGTGCCGAGCCCACCCCTCCTCTCTTTCTAGCTCATTCCCTCCAGTACACTGATTTCAACAATCATTTGACTCCCACTCAATCCTCCAATCCATGGATCATACCAACTGCTCCTTGTCCCTTACCTTTTCTCCCTCTGAGTTCCCTCCTTACCTATATTGGATTCCTGAGTCAATCATTACAAATACTCCATTCCATATATCCTTTTTAAGTCCCTTTCTTCTTCTCGTTTTTATATACTCTCTTGCCAAAACACTGACCAAGGTTAAATCCAACCCTGCTCAATCTGTGTCTAGATCCTAACAACTAAATGTAGCTAGAGAAAAACACAGAACCATGATGGCTAGTTTCATTTTAAATTCATGATCACATCCTTAAATGGGTCCTCAGTGTTTCCTGGTAATTCCATTACTTACATTCCCAGACTAATGTTGTCCAATACAACTGTCTGCTGTGATGGAAATATTCTATGATCTGTGCTGACCAAAATGATAACCACAAGCACATTTGACTTCTTACATTTACATTTAAATAATTAAGTAGAACTTTAAAACTAGTTCCTTAGTCATATTAGTCACATTTCAAGTGCCCAATAGTTACATGTGGCTAGTGGATGAGGATTAAATAGTTCAGCATAGGCTGTTCACTCTACCACTCCCCTGGATGACAATTTCTCTCTTTCAACCCCCAACACCTTCCACAGACTCTTACCACTCCATCTTATACTGGCGTCTGTACCCATATAGTCTTTCTGCTCTCCTGTTGCTATAAAGCAGTGATTCTTAAAGCATGATCTGAGAACTTCTAGGAGTCTATTCTTAAAGCATGATCTGACTTCTAGGAGTCTATGAGGTCCTCCTATTTCCAACTACATTTTTGTGTAAGGTTAGGTTTTTCTCCACATATGTCTGTCTTGGTCCATTTGTGATGTTATAACAGAATATCTTAGACTGGATAGTTTATAAATAATAATACTTTATTTCTCACAGTACCAGAGGCTAGGAAGTCCAAGATCAAGACACTAGCAGGTTCAGTAACTGGTAAGGGATCATTCCTCATAATACCACTGTATAGATGTAATCAGATGGTAAAAAAAGAGAGGAGTGAAAAGGAAAGAACTTTATTCATTAACCCCTTTTATAAGCCCTCATGATTTAATCACCTAAAGGCTAAATCTCTGAATATATTACATTGAAAATTAAACTTAACTATGAATTTTGGAGGGAAAAGAAACATTCAAATCAGAGCATATGTAAAAGGCCCGCAAAAATACGAAACAATGCCACTCTACTCACTAAGACATTTTGTTTTGGAAAATGTCATTTTTTTTTTCTAAAAATGTGTTGTTCATTTTAACATGTACAAGTTTTATTATTGGTATTTTGTAATGAATAAATATTTTTAAGTTTATGAGTTTTAATTTATAATACTACAAATGTTAACAGAAATAACCCACATAAACTAAAGCTCTTTGGGGTCCTCAATAATTTTTATGGGTGCAAATGGTGTCAAGATAAAAAACTCTGAAAACTGTTACTATAGATAACTCATTCGTGCCTCTAGTTAAAATTAGTTCTTCAACTTATGGACTGGATCCTCTTCTCTCTCAACTACTTGGGACCATAGCTTTACCATTTATCCCCTATTTCCCTGGCATCATCATTTTTTCTCTCTTAGCTGAAGTGCTCCCATCCGCATACAAAAATGTTGTTGATTCTCCATCTTAAAAACCAAAAAACAATAAAACTTTTTTTTTTTTTTTTTTTGCCGGGGTTGGGTTTGAACCCATCACCTCCAGCATATGGGGCCAGCACCCCACAGGCACCGCCAGTAAAACTCTCTTGATCCACCTTTTCTCTCCTTCTCCATTTAGGAACTCGCATTATAGCAAAACAGCTATAAAGACTTGTATAACTCACTGTTTGTTTCCAATTTCTCTCCTCCTATTCTCTCTTAAACACTCTTCAGTTAAGCTTTCACCCTAACCACTCCACCAATACTCCCCTTGTTAAAGTAATCAATTAATTTCACATTGCTGAATCCAATGGTCAATTCTCAGTCCTAATCTTACTTCACCTATCTGCAACACTTTACACAGTTGATTACTCCTTCCTGGAAACACTTTCTTCAATGGATCTTCTTTTGGTTTTCCCATTTACCTCACTGCTGAAATAGTGCTCCTTTTCAAACTATTTCACTGATTCTATCTTCTCTGCCAGAACCCTATCATTGGTGTTCTCTTCTTTGTCCATACTCCCTCTCTTGATCTCATCTAGTCTCAGCTGTGAATAACATTTATGTCTCCAATCTAGACTTCTCCCTTACACTCTGGACTTGTATATCCAGCTGTCTACTTCACTTCTTTGCTTGGATAACTAAAAAACATCTCAAAGTACATGTCCAAATCTGTACTTCTAGTCTCTCTCCATCCTGCCCCCATCCCTCAACTTATATTACTGACAGTCTTCAATTGATGATAACTTTACCCTTTCATGTGCTCAGACCCTAAATCTTGATTTCTTTGATTCCTCTCTTTCTCTCACATTCAATCTTCAAGTCATCAGGAAATCTTATTTACTTTTCAAAATATATATAAAAAATTATTCAGTGACTTCTCTCACAGCTACCATCTTGGTTCAAGCCATCATTATCTCTCGCCTGGGTTGTTTCAATAGCCTCCTACCACAACCTACTCTTGACACAAGTTGGATTTTCCTATCAAAAATGAAAGTAAAGGGTGGTGCCCATAGCTCAGTGGTAGGGTGTCGGCCATATACATGGAGGCTGGCGGGTTCAAACCCAGCCTGGGCCAGTGGGAAAAAAAAAAAAAAAAAAAAAAAAAAAACAATAACAACAACAACAAAAATAGCCAGGCATTGTGGTGGGTGCCTGTAGTCCCAGCTACTTGGGAGCCTGAGGCAAGAGAATCGCTTAAGCCCAAGAGTTTGAGGTTACTGTGAGCTGTGACATTACAGCACTCTACCAATGGTGACAACTTGAGACTCTGTATCAAAAAAAAAAAAAAAAAAAAAGTAAACAGCCAAGCAGGTGGTACACATCTGTAATCCCAGCTACTCTGAAGGCTGAGGTGGGAGGACTGCTTGAGCCAGAAATTTGAGGCTGTGTGTGCTATGACCATCTGTGAATAGCCACTGCACTCCAGGCTGGACAACATTGTGAAACCCCATCTCTTCAAAAAATAAAATTAGATAACAAATAAAAATGAAAGCTAAAATATCTCCTGTGATCAAACCTCTCCAATGGCTTCCCATATTATTTAGAAAAAAATCAATATCTGTGTAAGAACTTACAAGTTATTTAATTCTCTGGATTTCTGTTACCTCTTTCACTTCATTTCCTGCTACTCTCCCCTACCTTCTCTAACTCTTCTCCAGTCACACTGACCTTCTTTCTATTTTTGCAGCACACTAGGCATGTTCATGCTTTAGGGTCTTTGCACTGGTTGTTCTTTCTACCTGGAAAGCTCTATCTACCCAAGATTTTCAAGGAACTATTCCCCTCACTTCCTTCAGGTCTTTGCTCAAATCTTTCTCTCTCTTTCTCTCTCTATTTCTCTTTCTCTCTCTCTCTCTCTGCCTGGTATCAGATTAGCTCGCAGCAACCTCAAACTCCTGGGTCCAACCTCCTCCTGCCTCATCCTGCCTCAACCTCCAATCTTGGACTACAGGCACTTGCCACAATGCCCAGCTAATTTTTGTATTTTTCGTGGAGATGGTTCTCGCTCTTGCTCAGGTTGGTCTCTAACTTCTGAGCTCAAGCAATCCTCCCACATTGGCCTCGCAGCATGCTAGGATTACAAGCATGAGCCACCACTCCCAGCCTAAGACATTGCCCTATTCACCCCATTTAAAAATGTCATCTGCTGGTGGAGTTCCAGGCGGTGGCTTCCTGAAGGAGTCCAGGTCAGAGAGGGGCGGGCCTGTGGAGGGGGGTAGCCCGCCAGCCTGTGGCTGCACCAGGCAGTCTCTGCCGCCTCGCCCAGCTTCTCTGCTCAGGCGCCAAGCTGCTGGGCAGAGGGTCCAGGCCTCAGCCATTCACCCAGCGGCCTCTGGGACCCTCCCAGGCTCTCCATGCCGGGGGTGAAGCTGACCATTTAGGCCTCCTGCAAGACGGTGCTGCACAGCGCCAAGTACTCGCACTGCCCTGTCAACGGACTCCTTGTAGCCAAGAAGCATAAGAACAGTTGGCAGGTGCAGGGATCCACATCATGACTACTGCAAAGACTGGCCAGAGGCACAGAGGATCTTGGTGTCACTACTGGACAGCTGGTCCTATGGTCCTATGAAAAGCTAGTGGATTTTGCTAATCACCTGAATGACGTTCGGAATGACTAGACAAATCCAGAGATCAATGAAGATGCTCTGCACCTGTGTGAGGCACTCACAGCAGTGACTGGTCTGAGAATTTCCACTATACTAAAAAGAAAACCTATATATATATATATTTTTTTGGGGGGGTCTCGGTTGCTTTTTTTTCCTTTTTTTTGAGAAGAAAACTTATTTTTAAATGTAAATATAATATCTTATAGCCTGTGTGGAAAGCTGAGAGTTTTAAGAAGTGGCATGTGCCTTGAGAGAGGGCAGGATTAGGGTGTTTAATCAGTCATCTTTTAATGCAGAGTCTTTAGTAAAGAGGTACAGACAGTACAATCCAACCACCCCTGTGGATTTTTTCCTGGTTGTATTGTGCTACAATCTTCCAAATCAAAGCTATTTCTGCTTGTCCAAGATTGTTCCTATTAAACAGTTTTAACTAATGTTTTTTTTTTTTTTTTTTTTTTTTTTTTTTGAGAGAGAGTCTCAATTTGTCACCCTTGGTAGAGTGCTGTGGCGTCACAGTTCACAGCAACCTCAAACTTTTGGGCTCAAGCGAGTCTTTTTTTTTTTTTATAATTTTTTTTCTTAGAGACAGAGTCTCACTTTGTTGCCCTCGGTAGAGTGCTATGGCATCATAGCTCACAGCAACATCCAACTCCTGGGCTTAGGAGATTCTCTTGCCTCAGCCTCCTGAGTAGCTGGGACTACAGGTGCTACCACAACACCCTGCTGTTTTTAGAGACAGGGTGTCACTCTGGCTCAGGCTGGTCTGGAACCTGTGAGCTCAGGCAATCCACCTGCCTCAGCCTCCCAAGTGCTAGGATTACAGGCATGAGCCACCTTGCCCAGTCTTAACTAACCTTTTATTAAAAAAAAAGTCATCTGCCTTCCCGTCCATTTTATTCAATTCAATTTTTTCATAAGCATGCATTACCTTCTAATATACTATAAACTTTATTTATTATGTTATTATTCATTGTATCTCTTCTCAACTAGATTGTAAGCTCATAAAGGCAGGGATTTGCTTGCTTTTTATCACTGTCATATATAAGTTCCTGGCACACAGTACACATTCAATAAATATATGTTGAATGAATAAATGGAATACCACTTTAGCTACCATTAAAGTTCCCTGGTCCCCAATATACCAACAATCCTGGAAATAGGTGTCTATACTGACACTCAAGGTTAACATCAGTGATAGATCATGTCAATGTACTCTTAATATGATGTGGTATTAATGGCACTTTACCTTTCTGATCTTCCTTCCAGAAATTCCTAACCCCTGTCTCATATGAAAAAAGCATTAGACAATCACAAATTCTCCAAAATATCTCAAAAGACTTCTTAAAATTATCAACATAACGAAAGACAAGGAAAGTCTAAGAAACTACCACAGCCAAGAGAACCTAAGGAGACAAGATGGACTAAATATAATGTGATATCATGGATCCTGGACGGGATCACACAACAGAAAAAAGAACATCAGGTTAAAAAAAAAAAAAAAAAAAAAAGAAGAAGAAGTCTAAATAAAGTGTGGACTCCAGTTAATAATAAATACTGATTCATTAAGTTGAAACAAATAACCTTTCTACTTTCTCAGGAACCTTGCCTTATCAGTTACCTTCTCTCTCTGTAATTCCCCTCTCCTCGAATCTGGGCTAGTCTTGGGTATTTTCTTAACTAAAATAATGCAGTAGTCTTGGCGCCTGTGGCTCAAGCGGCTAAGGCGCCAGCCACATACACCTTAGCTGGCGGGTTAGAATCCAGCCCAGGCCCACCAAACAACAATGATGGCTTCAACCAAAAATTAGCCGGGTGTTGTGGCAGGCACCTGTAGTCCCAGCTACTTGGGAGGCAGAGGCAAGAGAATCACTTAAGCCCAGGAATTGGAGGTTGCTGTGAGCTGTGATGCCACAGCACTCTACCCAGGGCGACAGCTTGAGGCTTTGTCTAAAAATAATAATAATAATAATAATAATATTGTAGCAGAAGTGACACTCTGGGATTTATAAGCCTAGGTCATAAGAAGCTTTGCAGCTTCCACCTGAGCCTCTTAGAACACTCACTCTTGGACCCTTGAGATAGCATGTAACAAGCCTGTCTAACCCAAGTCTGTCATTGTAGGAGAAGACCCCAGTTAGCAAAGTGAAGATGCTATCTAGAGAGAGAGGTAACCAACCTGCATCCAACTACTGTAGTCCTTTCTCTTCCTTTCCCCAAAACCAAAACCAAAATAACCTGATCCTTTTGCAGTGTTCCTTAAATCAGTAAATGGCATCATCATCCATCCATTCGCACAAACCAGAAATTAGGAAATAATCTTTGTTATGTTCTCTCTCACATCTTCCTGGGCAACCCATCCTGAAGCCCTACCAATTTTTCCCACTAAATATGACTTAGAACTTGTCTGTTCTTTCTTGTTGTCTACCTCTTTACCATCTCTAAGTTACTGTCTTTTCTTTTCTTTCTTTTTCTTTTTTTTGAGACAGAGCCTCAAGCTGTCACCCTGCATAGAGTGCTATGGCAGCACAGCTCATAGCAACCCCAAACTCTTGGGCTTAAGGGATTATTTTGCCTCAGTCTCCCGAGTAGCTGGGACTATCGGTGCCCGCCACAAAGCCCAGCTATTTTTTTTTTTTTTTTAAGAGGTGGGGTCTTGCTCTCCTCAGGCTGGTCTCGAACCTGTGATCTCAGGGCAATCTACCTGCCTCAGCCTCCGAAGTGCTGGGATTACAGGTGCGAGCCACCATGCCCAGCCCTACTGTCTTTTCTTAGGTATTAGTAATAGCCTGCTAATTGATCTCCCTACTTTGACTTTTGCCCCTTATCCAGTTCTTTTTATAGTCAGTTGTGGCCTTTTTCACTTTTAAACTTTTCAGTGATTCCTATTTTTCTTAGGATAGGACATTAATATAGCTTCTGAGGCCCTGCATAGCCTGGCCAATCTACCTCTTCAGCCTCGTGAAATTCTCTACTGCTGTCTGAGCTCCAGCTGTCCTGGCTCTCTTTTGTCCTTCATATTCTCTATGCTTCATCCTGCTCCAGGATCTTTACACATGCTTCCCTCCTCTGATTGGAATAATTTTACTCCCTCTTCACCTGGTTAACTAAAATGCACTCCTCAGATCTCTGAGCAAGTTTTGCTTGCTCAAGAGAACTTCCCTGATCTCATAGCTCTGTGCACCTCTCCTGCAGAACATTCATCACAGTTGTAATTTTACATGTATTTGAATGGATATTTGAATAGTATGTGTCTCCCTAACTAGACTCTAATAAGCTTCATGCAGCAGGTACCACGGTTCTTTTGTTTGTTACTATGCCCACAGTACCTAAATAACACCTGGTACATATTAGGTGCTAAATACATATTTATTTGGAGGAAGGAAGAGGAGAAGGCACGAAAGGGATAAGTAAGCAGAGAAGTGGGGAAGAAGAGAAGCGATAGCAAGAGAGGGCAATCTCCTGTGATTGGTTATTTATAAATTTTTATTCTCCTTGTGTTTATAATAGACTTTGTTTTATATATCTCTAATTCACATCATTATATGCATAAAGGCTAATGACTGAAACATAGTCTTGGTTAAGTATACCTTTTATTAATAATAAATATCTCTTTATCTCTTTTTCTTTCTTTCTTTCTTTTTTTTTTTTTTTTTTTTGAGACAGAGTCTTACTCTGTCACCCTGGGTAGAGCACCATGGCATCAGAGCTCATAGCAATCTCAAACTCTTGGGCTTGAGCAATCCTCTTGCCTCAGCCTCCCGAGTATAGACTCCCTCCACAATGCCCAACTATTTTTAGAGACAGGCTCTCGCTCTTGCTCAGGCTTGAACTCCTGAGCTCAAGCAATCCAACTGCCTCAGCCACCCAGAGTGCTAGGATTACAGGCGTGAGCCACCGTGCCCAGCCCCATTGTCTCTTTTAATACTATTGGATCTGAATTCTATTTTTGTCTGGTTTGAATATTGTTCCTGTTTGCTAGCATTTGGACAACTCCAAGTTTCACCATTTTCTCACTCATTATTTCTTGTATTCCACATGGTCCTCTATTTAGATACATTTTTCATTTTCTATAATACATACTTGAGTAATTAATAGAGGTTCTGAATATGTCTGAAATGTGTTTTGAATATATTCTGAATATGTCTGAAAATCAGAACCTGAAAATTGAAGTTTTGTTCCTTGTATTATTTCACACATGCACACACCCTGTCCCTTCTCCATGTAGGGTCAATTGTTCTTTTTATTCATTTTTGTTCTTCTATGTTGTAGATTTTCTCCAAATGTAATCCTTTGCTATCTGTGCATATTTAGTGAATAAGGGACAAATCAGTTAGCAAAAATAACCTTGCCTGGGTTTGCTCTTCAGTCACAATGGCCTATGTTTCCTAGCAGGGCTGGCTGTCTCCTGAGGGAAGAGCTTTATGTTAGTGGGCTGGATGCCTTGACCTGTCAAGCTTCACATTAAGGTAGGTACAGAACAGACAGAAGGGCTGGTCTCCCTCCTGCAAACTGTCAAAATAATTTTATTCAAGCAGTAGACGTTCTTAGTATATTTCTTTCACTGGCCAAAGCTGCTTGTCTTTTTTTGTTTTTCCCTATTATTTTCTGGAAGTCCAGATTACACCAAAGTCTATTCTGCTTTTGGGGGGTTTTGTTTGTTTGTTTGTTTTTCAGTAGGATCCCATGCTCACACTAGCAAACTTTTGGAAGTAAACAATTTATTTTTTTTACTATGAAGTTCTAGGTTTTAGCCTTGGAAAAAGTTGGGGGAAGGAGAGGCAGGGCTGATCACAAAGGTGCCAAATTGGCCCTTCTTTTCTGAAAGCAATTCTTTAATTAACCAGGAGGGTTTCCCTACTTTTCGTATTTATTCATTATGAAATTTGATTTTCTCTGTATTTGCTCCAATTTTCTGTTACAGTTTTTAAACAAAGTTCCTCATCCTCTCATCAATATGATTCTAACTGATTTCTTTTCTTTTTCTTTTTTTTTTTTTTTTTGAGACAGAGTCTCACTATGTTACCCTCAGTAGAGGGCCGTGGCATCACAGCTCACAGCAACATCTAAGAGCAAACGCTTGATCTTCAGTGATTCCCTTGCCACAGCATCCCAAGTAGCTGAGACTACAGGCGCCTGCCACAATGTCTGGCTTTTTTGTTATTGTTGTAGTTGTAGTTATCATTGTTGTTTGGCAGGCCTGGGCCAGGTTCAAGCCCACCAGCCCTGGTGCATGTGGCCAGCAACCCTAGCCACTGAGCTACAGGCGCCAAGCCTAATTCTAACTGATTTCTATCCTCAAGAGATTGTTCACTGTCCAAGTGCAATGGCTCATGCCTGTAATCCTAACACTCTGGGAGGCTGAGGCAAGTGGATAGCTTAAGCTCACAAGTTCAAGACCACCCTAAGCAAAAGTGAGACACCTCGTCTCTACTAAGAAATAGAAAAACTGAGGCAAGAGGATTGCTTGAGCCTGAGTTGGAGGTTGCTGTGAGCTATGACGCTACAGCACTCTACCCATGGTGACACCTCGAGACTCCATCTCAAATTAAAAAAAAAAAAAAAAAACAGAAAGATTCTTCACTGTTTCTGGACTAATGGTATGCTTTCCTTTAATTATACCACTCTTGTTCCTTTTGCTATAGTGATGTTTTAAGGGATCTGGAGAGGTAAGAATGGGTACAACATTAAAAGTGCTTAGGCTGCCATCTTGATCTAAATTGACCAAAGTCATTTTCTTATTGTCAGTTTGCCCGAAACAAGGAGACTCACCAGGGCTCCCTCAGAGAGGCAAGAGGAAAGGTCCTCTTCTAGGGTAGGCTTCTGATTACTAAGGACTTCTGGTGAAGGCCAATTAAGACGTAGAGATCTGGGCAGTACCTGTGGCTCAGTGGGTAAAGCACTGGCCCCATATACCAAGGGTGCTGGGTTCAAACCTGGCCCCGGCCAAACTGCAACAAAAAAATAGCTGGGTGTTGTGGCAGGTGCCTGTAGTCCCAGCTACTTGGGAGGCTGAGGCAACAGAATCGCCTAAGCCCAGGAGTTGGAGGTTGTGAGCTGTGTAACACCACGGCACTCTACCAAGGGCAATAAAATGAGACTCTGTCCCTTAAAAAAAATAAATAAATAAATAAATAAATAAATAAGCAGAAATCTAGCATCTGCTTACCAGTGCCTCAGAGAGATCCAAGCTGCAGCTAGCATATATGGTCCCTTATGGCAAATTAGAAAAGGGCATGACCCTCAGAGCAGAGACACCCCTTCAGATAGGCCAGTTACAAAAAGCTTGCCTTTCTCTACTGATCCTGGCTTTCCTGCATTAGCAAACAAGGCTTGGTTAACTAGCAGAGTACAGTCTAGATTTCATTCCTCCACACACAGACTCTTGTGCAGGGAACAGCCTGCCAAACCACATATAGAGTATGGTAACCCCTGCCAGTGACAATGACAATACCCAAAGACAAGGCCTCTGGTCTCTGGGGTTTCTCTCAACTCCACTCACAGGTCTAAAAGGTCAGGTTGAAGCTCAGAGTGACTTTTTTTTTTTTTGAGACAGGATCTCAAGCTGTCACACTAGGTAGAGTGCCGTAGCATCATAGCTTACAGCAACCTACAACTCTTGGGCTCAAGAGATCCTCTTGCCTCAGTTTTTCTATTTTTAGTAGAGAAAGAGTCTCGCTTTTGCTCAGGCTGGTCTCGAACTCATGAGCTCAAGCTATGCACCTGCCTTGGCTTCCCAGAGTGCTAGGATTATAGGCGTATGCCATTGCACCCGGCCAAGACTTTTCTAAAAGTAGGCCTGACAGTGTTCTTTGTTCCCTACCATCCACTGCACCAAAAGACAGGCCTCTGCCCTCCCTAAGCCCTTATAGAGACAACATTGCAGAACAGCCCAGAGATCATCCTTCCAACAACCAAAGCACTCTGGTTTTAAAAACTAGGGACTGTGGCTCAGTGCCCATAGCTCAGTGGTTAGGGCACCGGCCACATATACCAGGGAAAGCGGGTTGGAAACTAGCCCCAGCCTGCTAAACAACGACAATTACAAAAAAAAAAAAAAAAAAATAGCTGGGCGTTGTGGCAGATGCCTGGAGTCCCAGCTACTTGGGAGGCTAAGACAAGAGAATTGCATAAGCCCAAGAGTTGGAGGTTGTTGTGAGCTGTGACACCACCGCACTCTACCCAGGGTGACATAGTGAGACTCTGTCTCAAAGAAAAAAAAAAAAAAATCTAGAAGCTGGGCGCTGTGGCTTATGCCTATAATCCTGGCACTCTGGGAGACCAAGGCATGTGGATTGTCTAAACTCAGGAGCTGGAGAATAGCCTCAGCAAGAGTGTCTCTAAACAGAAAAAAAAAAAAAAAGACTAGGCCTCCTCACTGGGGCTTCTCATATAAACACATCTAACACCAAGAGGAGTCTTTAAAGCAAATACCACCAACAGCTCTGAGACCATCAACTACCATTAGGTCTCTGCAAGAATTGCCCTCAGGAACTAAAGACAAGGTCTCTATTGGTCATGATATACCCTCTTCCCCACAACTTACCCCCCCTTACAAAACCGAGCAATCAGAACATCCACTAGAAGGTAAATACCTTTATTTACATTTTTTAAACAAAAATGAGATTTGCCAATAGACATTGAGGTACAATTTGTTTCATTTCCCACTTAATGTATCACAGACACCTTTCAGATAGGTATACACAGTTCCATCACTTTCTTTTCTTTTCTTTTTCTTTTCTTTTTTTTTTTTTTTTTTTTTTTTTTTTTGAGACAGAGTCTCACTACGTTGCCCTCAATAGAGTGCTGAGGCATCACAGGTCACAGAAACCTCCAATTCTTGGGCTTAAGCGATTCTCTTGCCTCAGCCTCCCAAGTAGCTGGGACTACAGGCGCCTGCCACAATGCCCGGCTATTTTTTGTTGCAGTTGTCATGGTTGTTTAGCTGGCCCAGGCCAGGTTCAAACCTGCCATCCTTGGTGTATGTGGCTGGCACCATAACCACTGTGCTACGGGCACCAAGCCCCACCACTTTCTTTTTAATGCATGTACCATAATTCATTAAGAATCTTTTACCTTCCCCCCAATTCTATCCTCCTCATCCTCTCAATAGAGTTATGGCCACTTATAGACAAACTATTATATTTACAGCATTATGATTATGTTTAAATAATCAATTGATGAGCCAAATAGAATATTATGATTACAATTCCTTTCCTTTTTTTTTTTTTTTTTCTTTTATTTTGGTTACTGTACAGTTAATGGCCTCCTGAGTTACTTTATTTAACAAAGGGTTTCAAGACAAAGCAAAATTTCTCCTATCATTTCGGCATGCCCTGCCAGTTGTTCTCAACTCCTCTTCTGTGGAAATCAGTAATATTCCACCCAGAACTATCTCATCCCTCTTGCTAATAGTTCAGTGTCTAAACAGGAAGGCCAGTCCCTGTTACAGGTAACCCATTCCTTAAAGTCCTGGGAATGGTGCTAGCTTCAATGAGTGGCCACACAGATCTACTCCAGATGGAGGAGAAACTTGGACACAGGGCCCCTGGCTGGGACCAGATGCTGCCAGGCTCAGCAAGCAGCATGGAATGTCCTCGTTATTTATAAATGCTATCCCGAAACAAGGCTGTGTTTGACTTAAAAGCCAAGCCTTCTGCTCATATCCCTGGATAAAAATGATTTTCTTAAAATTTGTATTATTCTAACCAAAAGGATGGTTATTAAAAATAAACCAAGAGATATCCAGAAACAGGTTTCTTATGAAAGTTTGGAACAAGAGGAATTCTAATATGATGCAACTATCTCATCATATTCTTTCATCTAAGGAGAATACAATTTTATCACAGCTCCTTCCATAAGCCCTCCTGAAACTCCTTCAGTAGACAGCACTCCAAACCAGAAACCAAAGTGAAAATCTCTTTGAAAACAGTGATGTGCTGGCTGGGCATGGTAGCTCACACCTGTAATCCTAGCATGCCGGAGGCTGAAACGGGTGGATTGCCTGAGCTCACTGGTTCAAGACCAGCCTGAGCAAGAGCAAGATCCCATCTCTAAAAATAGCTGGGCGTTGTGGCAGGTGCCTATAGTCCCAACTACTTGGGAGGCTAAGACAAGAGAATCTCTTGAGCCCAGGAGTTTGAGGTTGCTGTGCGCTATGATGCCATGGCACTCTACCAAGGGTGACAAAGTGAGACTCTAAAAAGCTGACTGAAAGTTCTGAATGCTTGAGAAAAGGGGAAGACTTTGATGTATGGGGATTGGATGTCAGGATGGTTTTGGGGTGGCTAAGTTCTCCAGGGAAGGATAGTTTAAATTTCTTTTTTTTTTTAATTATTTTATTTTTATATTTTTAAGACTAGTCAAATGCAGTAGTGAGAAGGGAAGAAAAAGCAGAACAAGGAGTTCAATCTGTAACTGACTAGCAACCAATCAAGTAAGGTAACTCACTACCTTTGGACCAGCTGAATAGTTTGAATTTCTTATCTGTAATATAAAGTGGGCTGTTTATATTCAAGAAACTACATGTGGGATGTAGAATCTCAGACTTTCATACATTCACCCTATTTTTAGTCTAGCATACTCTACTACCCCTATTTGTCTCCAAGTCTATAACCTCTCTGGTTCATTTCCATTTATTTGTATTTTAGCCTATTTTTAAAAAATTTTAATTGATGGCAGTGCCTGTAGCTCAGTGGGTAGGGCACTGGCCATGTACACCAAGGCTGGTGGGCTCAAACCCAGCCCGGGCCTGCTAAACAACAATGACAACTGCAACAACAACAAAAAATAGCCAGGCGCTGTGGCAGGCACCTGTAGTCCCAGCTACTTGGGAGGCTGAGGCAAGAGAATCGCTTAAGCCCAAGAGTTAGAGGTTGCTATGAGCCATGGCATTCTACCCAGAGTGACAGCTTGAGACTCTGTCTCAAAAAAATTTTTTAATTGATAAATAAGAGATGAGAATGCACAAATCATAAGTGTGTACAATTCAATAAATCTTCACAAACAGAACTTGGTCAGTTTAAGGTCTACAAATAATAGACCTCTTTTGCCTAGGTAATATACACTGAGAACAGAACAGTCCATAGTATAGTATGAGTTCTTCTACTGGTGCTAGCTAATATCATTTAATAATCTGTTCACCTCTTTCTCATACAAATTGTACTTTCATATAACACTTACCTCCTACTTTCACTGAAAGTAGAGTCTATATCCCAGTTTTTCAATTTTGTTATTGTTTTCAGGTGATTTTTATACTTTCCTATATTCCTTACAAAATTAAAAAAAATTTTTTTTTTGTTGTTCTTGCCCAGGCCAGAGTGCTGTGACGTCAACCTAGCTCATAGAAACCTCAAACTCCTGGCTTAAAGCAATCCTCCTGCTTCACTCTACTGAGTAGCTGGGACTACAATCATATGCCACCATGCCTGGAGATTTTTTTTTTTTTTTTTCATAGAGAAGGCAGGGGGATATCTTGCTATGTTGTCCAGGCTTGTTTCAAACTGCTGGGCTCATGCAATGCTCACTCTTCAGCCTCTCAAGTGTAAGAGATTACAGACATGAACCACTGTGCCTAGATATTTATTTTACTTTTTTATACCTTATTTCATTTTCTTGTCTTATTGCCTTTCCTGCTTCAGGAAACAGGAGGGTAAGGCAGGGTATGGTGCTCACACCTGTAATCCTAGCACTCTGAGAGGCAGAGGCAGGTAGATTGCCTGAGCTCAGGAGTTTAAGACCAACCTGAGCAACAGTGAGACCCCGTCTTGGAAAAAAAAAAAAAATTGCCAGGTGTTGTGGCAGGTGCCTGTAGTCCCAGCTACTCAAAAGGCTGAGGCAAGAGTATCACCTGAGCCCAAAACTTTGAGGTTGCTGTGAGCTATGATGCCACAGCACTCTAACAGGGGCAAAAAAGTGAGATTCTGTCAAAGAAGAAGGAAGAAGGAGGAGGAGGAAGAGGAAGAAGGAAGAAGAAGCAGGAGGATCACTTAAGACCAGGAATTCAAGTTTACAGTGAGCTATATGATCAGGCCCATGTACTCCAGTCTGGGCAACAGAATAAGACTGTATCTCTAATAACAAACAAACAAACAAAAAGAAATCAAATAAATAAATCTAAAAGAAGGAAAGAGAAAAAAGTATAATTTATGTGCAGATGATCTGATTAGACACATCAAGAATCCAAGAAGTGGGTTCAGTGCCTGTAGCTTGACAGCTAGGGTGCTAGCCATATACCACCAACATACACTGGAGCTAGGGGGTTAGAACCTGGCCAGGGTCTGCCAAACAACAAGGACAGCCACAACAACAGCAAAAATAACCGGGCTTTATGGCGAGCACCTGTATTCCTAACTATTTGGGAGACGAAGGCAAGAGAATCACTTAAGCCCAAGAGTTGGAGGTTGCTGTGAGCTGTGACGCCACAGCACCCTACCAAGGGTGACATAGTGAGATTCTGTCTCAAAAAAAAAGAATTCCAAGAAGTGCAATTTCTAAGAAGTCTACTTTTGCACGTGTTGAGAAGGCAGCCTCTGGCACTATGCTGCCTCTGCTCCACTGTGTGCCCAGTGCCCTAGGCCCCTCAGTTGACGGCTGCAACACCCACCCCGTCGCTCCAGCAGCTTACTGCAGCTGGCACCCCAGCCCTTCGGATTGCTCTGCATGTGCACAGGGTCGGAGCCGCAGCCAGGCCTGCTGTGGCCTCCTGGGCCCTGCACCTGTGGTTTTGGCTGCAGTGCGGTGTACACCGAAGGGGACAAAGATTTTGTTGAATTTCTGAGTAATGAAATTAAGGAGAAAAGAAAATCCAGAAGCATAAGTCCCTCCCCAAGATGTCTGGAGGTTGGGAGTTGGAAGTGAATGGGTCAGAAGCCTAATTAGCGTGGAAAGTTGCTGGGGAAAAGATCATTGTCACTTTCAACATTAACAACAGTATCCCACCAACATATGATAGGTGAAGAGGAGCCCTCACAAGGGCAGAAGGTTGAGGAAAAGGAGTCTGAATTGATGCCAACTCCTAATTTCATGGTTGAATTTATGAAAAATGATGGCAAGAAGGCCTTGTGCTGGACTACCACTATCCAGAGGATGAGGCTGGACAAGAAGAGGCTTAAAGTGACATTTTTCTGTATCAAGGAAGTTAGCTTTCAGTCCACCAGCAATTCTGAATGGAAGGACACTCATTACACACTCAACAGATTCCCTTGACTGGGCCTTGTATGATCATCTAATGGATTTCCTTGTAGACTGAAGGGTGGACAACACTTTTGTAGATGACTTGGTAAAACTCAGCACAGCCCTGGAACACCAGGAGTACATTACTTTTCTCCAAGACCTCAAAAGTTTTGTCAAGAGCCAGTAGAACATACAGAGACACTGAAAGCCTTACTTTTATGGTGAGCTTTGGCCAGTGAACAAATCCCACTCTATAGCCAGACACATGTGCTTTGAAATGATTATCATCCTACTATCATGGAAAAAATAAAAAACAGTAAATGTAAATTATTTATTTTGCATTCACTTACTATTCATTTGGCTTTTTTCTGTACAAATCTATATTTTTGTATAACATAATGATAGACAATAAATTGGTTTATCACTTCAAAAAAAAAAACTAATAAATATATGTAGCAGACATCTGCTGTTTTGCTTTACTCAGTATTCCTTACTTACTTCTAGTAATAGCACTCCACACTCCTCTTCCTTTGGAAATCTGCTCTTCCTTCACTGTCCTTTTAATAGTACTGGTGGGACAGGCAATCACAATATCTCCACCCTATCCCATAGTGAGGTACTTAACCCAGGATGGAGCTATTTATATTAGTTAAAAGAAGAAAAAATGAAAGCTATGGGGTTCTGTATATTTTTATCTTACATCCAGCTTGTGTTAATAAGGAGAAACCCAACTTGAATAAGCCTAAAAGGAAAATGGATTTATTGGTTAATGTGATTGTGAAGGACAGGGCAGATCACAGACCTAACAGGATCCAGCTCCCTTTTATTTTCCAAAGTTTATTATAAATATTTTTAAACATGCAGTAAAATTTAAAGAATTTTACAGGGAACACCAATATACTCACCATCTAGATTTTATTTATTTATTTACTTATTATTATTATTATTATTGAGACAGAATCTCACTTTGTCAACCCTCGGTTGAGTGCTGTAGCATCTTAGCTCACAGAAACCTCAAACTCTTGGACTTTAGCAATCCTTTTGCCTCAGCTTCCCAAGTAGCTGGGACTACAGGTGCCTGCCACAATGTCGGGCTGGTTTCTCTATTTTTTATTTATTTATTTTTTTAGATAGAGTCTCACTTTGTCAAACCCTTGGTAGAGTCCTGTGGAGTCATAGTTCCCAGTAACCTCAAACTCCTGGGCTTAAGCGATTTTCTTGCCTCAGCCTCCCAAGTAGCTGGGACTACAGGCGCCCGCCACAACACCTGGCTTTTAGAGATGAGGTCTCAATCTTGCTGAGGCTGGTCTCGAACGGTTGAGCTCAGGCAATGCACCCACCTTGTCCTCCCAAGAGCTGGGATTACAGGCATGAGGCACCATGCCTGGCCCTGGTTTCTCTATTTTTTTAGACAAGGGGCCTTGCTTTGCTCTGTCTGGTCTCCAACTCCTGAGCCATCCACTCACCTTGGCCTCCCAGGGTGCTAAGATTACAGGCGTAAACCACCACATCCAGCCCACCACCTAGATTTTACAATTAACATTCTATTGCTGTATTCCAGTAACTGTCTCTTATTCTAGCAATAACAGAAATAGAAACAGAAAAAATATATACGTGTACTACGTATATCCCATTCACAACAGTTGAATAAAGTATGTATGAAACACCAACAGGAACAAACAAAGCTGCAACAAAACTCTGCTCTCTCTAGACAAAGAACAGAAAAAGAACAATTCAGAAAATTGTAGATAACTGATCTAATGTAGCAAAAGCCACAAAAAAACTGTGGACTCTATTGAGTACAACGTATACTTTTCATGTGACAAGTACACTAAAAGCCTAGACATCATCACTATACAATGCATCCACGTAACACAAAGCTGCTTGTACCCGTCAATCTACAGAAATTTTTAAAAATAATAGAAAAAACTGTGGACTCACCCTCACCCACACCAGCAATGGCCAAGTTGGGGAGCTCAGACTTCCACTCTCAGAAGGCTGCAACAAGGCGTCCCTCCTCATCTTCCATTCGGCGTTTCTTCCCCTCTTTCAGCACAGCGGAGGCCACGAGGAATCTCTGACGTCGCTTCCACGAGGATGGGGTTAGCACCGCTCCGTAGTAACACAGCCACTCATCTCAGGGGTGTCAGTTTAGAAAGTATGCGGCACACAACCTTGGCTGACCTGTTGCTATCCCATAGATGATATTATTATAGGTAGAATAACCCAGACTTTGGGAAACATATTGCCATAAAATCATTTTGAGTCTTCAGGGTTGGTGGGTACTTTTGCTTTTGGTGCCAACCAGGCCCCTGTTAGTCAAGTGGGTTTTCCTTTGCAAGGATTGGTCAGATCTGCTGTCAATCATCCCTCAAACCATTAATTTAAAGGAAAACTAGCCTCTACCAGAAGACTAGTTGGACAGACCCTATAAGTTAGCGAGCGTATTTTTTTCCCAGTTCTCTAATTTCGAGAGCTCGGATGTTAGGCAGAACACAACAACAAATCCTCCAGTAAGGTGAGCTAACCTGTCCTTTTCAAGCTGTGTAGATAGAACAAAAACAACGACAAATCCTCCAGTAACGGTGAGCACACCGTTCTTTTCAAGCTGTATAGACGCAACAAAACAACAGATCCTCCAGTAACGGTCAGCTAAACCGTTCTTTTGAAGCTGAGTAGATAGAACAAAAAACAACGACAAATCTTCCAGTAACGGTGAGCTAAACCATCCTTTTCAAGCTGTGTAGATGGAACAAAACAATGACAAATCCTCCAGTGACAGTGAACTAAACCGTCTTTTCCAAGTTGTGTAGCTAGAACAAAACGACAAATCCTCCAGTGACAGTGAGCTAAACCGTCTTTTTCAAGTTGTGTAGCTAGAACAAAACGACAAATCCTCCAGTAACGGTGAGCTGAACTTCCTTTTTCAAGCCGTGTAGCTAGAACAAAACAATGACAGATCCTCCAGTAATGGTCAGCTAAACCACGCTTTTCAAGCCGTGAAACGTGGGGTGGGTTTCATTTTGTAACTTACCAAAGGTGAGCCTGGTTTCGGGCCACCAGACTACACAAAACCATATTTTTAGGCAATTTTAAGTTATTTTCAATGTTGTAAGAAGTTTCCTTATTCCCAGGCATTCAGAAGAGGTATGTTAAAAGTTATATCCTTTATTCACTTGTGATGTTGAGAATTTAAGGAAAGGCACATTAGATATATAGTTATCTATGGAGAAAACTACCTGGCAAAATGGTGATCACAGGGGCCCTCAACAATCATACCACTGCAGCTTGATGAGGAGGGCAGAAAAGAAGAAAATTAGTGATCTGGTTCAAGATACATGCAAGATAGTACTTTGGAGAAGCCCCAGAAATAGTTAGGAGGACACTTGGAAGGGATTCTATTGTCTTGGCATTCAAACTGGTGGGATCAAGCCATTATAATTTAAAAGACAATGTCAAACTTCCAGTTTAAGATATTAGCCTGAACAAATGTGTTTTCCTCCCAAATTAACTTCAAGTGAAAGAAGAAATATGTAAGAATAACACTATAGGGTGGCACCTGTGGCTCAGTGGGTAGGGCGCTGGCCCCATATACCAAGGGTGGCGGGTTCAAACCCAGGTCCGGCCAAACTGCAACAACAACAAAAAAAAAATAGCCAGGCGTTGTGGTGGGTGCCTGTGGTCCCAGCTAACTCAGGAGGCTGAGGCAAGAGAATTGCCTAAGCCCAAGAGCTGGAGGTTGCTGTGAGCTATAATGCCACGCACTCTACCCAGGGCAACAGAGTGAGACTCTGTCTCTAAAAAAAATAAAAATAAAAAATAAAAAAGAACAGTACCATAGGGCGGCGCCTGTGACTCAAAAGAGTAAGGTGCTGGCCCCATATGATGGAGGTGGCAGGTTCAAACCCAGCCCCGGCCAAAACTGCAACAACAACAACAACAACAAAAAAAAAAGAATAGCACTATAATCACAAGGCATAACAAGGAAGGGTATTATTAGCAGACCTAAATTCTGAGAATTTTCTTGAAGATAACAGAACAAGTAGGATAAAATTGGTTGAGAATCCAGAGTCAATGAATTCTTACACCATACAGATATGGAAGAGGGCTGTTGTAAAAGTGAATTCTTCATTTTCTAACATAGGCCCAAAAGACAGAGGATGTCACAGTCATCTGAATCGGAAGAAGAGAGTGATGATGGGGCCATGTCAGAAGACAACAGTGAGTAAATGGACTACTAAAACCTAGAGTTCATATTAAGTAATTTTTAACAATATTATCTAGGAAGCTTGAGTAAATTATTAAGAAATAATTCCTGGGAAGGAGGGAAGATAAAAAAAGAAATTCTTCCTAAGAAGATCAAGCATAACTAAACAATAAAAAAATAGGAAGGTGGAATTGGGGTTAAAGGATGGTGGCCAAGAGGGCACTCCTCCTTTTACTTTGTTGTTTCACAGTGAGAATTAATCCATTTAATATTTTAGCAAAAATTTTAAGGCTTGAAAATAGAGAAGATGTGAGTGTATATTGGCATAACATTTCTTAAGGGTGATATGGTAACCTATCTAAATTTTAAATATACCTTCCCCCTGACCCAATTCTACTTCTTCAAATATATGCTCAGCAATATTTTTATACATGCACAAAGATTTATGTTGCAGGATGTTCATTGCAACATGTTTGTAATCACAAAAAATAGGCTAATGGTTAAATAAAATGTGGTATATCTTTACTATAAAATATTACACAGCTCTTAAAAAGAATAAGATAGATTGCTATGTACTATCATGAAAAGATCTCTAATATATATTAAATGAAAAAGTAAATCATAGAGCTCTTCAGTAATGATGCCATTTTTGTTTAAAAGTGCCAAAGCTGCCTATTTGTACATATACAAGTATATATACAAATGCTGAGGAAGGCAATGCACCAAACTTAACAGGGAAGGAAAACTTCCCTGCTTTTATCCTATATTCTTCTATATTGTTTGATTTTTTTTTCTTACAAGAAGAATGTGTTTGTATATCATCTGTAAAAGTAAACGATACTGAAAGGTAACCATTAATAGAAGGTAAATAGTGTATAGAATTTCCAATACACTAATAGTTGGAAAAAGAACAAAGAAAAGTTATTCAATCCAGCAAAAGTAAAGTAAGGGGAGAAAAAAAACAATATTAAAGGGATATGATTATATATTTTTTAAAAGGATCAGAAGGGCCAGTCTCAGTGGCTCATGCCTGTAATCCCAGCACTCTGGGAGGCTGAGGTGGGTGGATTGCTAGGGCTCACAGGTTGGAGACCAGCCTGAGCCAGAGCGAGACCCCCGTCTCTAAAAATAGCTAGGCATCATGGCAGGCACCTATAGTCCCAGCTACTTGGGAGGCTGAGGCAAGAAAATTACTTGAACCCATGCATTTTGAGGTTGCTGTGATATGTGATGCCATGGCATTCTACCAAGGGCCACAAAATGAGACTGTCTCAAAAAAAAAAAAAAAGATAGGAATATGTACATCCATATGTACATATACTATGCAGCCCTTAAAAATAGTGAGGTAGATCTGTATATACTGACAAGGAAAGATGTCTATGATAATATTAAGCAAAAAATAAATAAAGCCACATAACAATTCATATAGTATGATCCACTTTTTTAAAAATGGCCAAAACTGTATAAATGTATAGAAAAATTAGAAAAATATCTAATCGGCAAACTGTTAATTAAGGTTACCTGTGGGGCAGTGGGTTTAGTTGGGGAGCATGGAGTAGGAGGATTATATCACCTTATTTTGTAGTCAAAGCCTATTGAGACCTAGACATTTCTTGTTCTTTTTTTTTTTTTTTTTTGTAGAGTCTTACTTTTCGCCCTTGGTAGAGTGCCGTGGCCTCATAGATCACAACAACCTCAAACTCTTGGGCTCAAGCAATTCTCTTGCCTTAGCCTCCCAAGTAGCTGGGACTACAGGTGCCCGCCACAATGCCTGGCTATTTTTAGAGATGGGGGGGTCTTGCTCTTGCCCAGACTGGTCTTGAAGTGAGCTCAGGCAATTCACCCTCCTCAGCCTCCCAGACTACTAGGATTACAGGTGTGAGCCACCGTGCCTGGCCAATACCTGGACATTTCTAATTGTATCATGTTGTTCTTTTCCCTGTTTGAAGCCCCTCAGTGGTTACCTACTGGATAGAATACAAACCATGGAGCATGTCATATATTTAATGCCCACCATGATCTGAACCCTGTCTTCCTCTCTGTCTCCATCTCCTACCATTCCCCTACAGGTCTACTGCATATCAGTCACACAACATGAGAATACAGATTTTTCTCTGTATCAATGGGGTATTGCCTCCATTTACCAAAATACATGCATACTCAGTCCTACAGTTGGCCCTGCAGAACCCCCCTCTGTATATACAGGTTTCAAATCCCACAAGCACTATTTTGTATCTGAGTTTGATTATGCATGTGGGACTGGCAGATACAGAAAATCAACTATATTTATTGAAAGACATCCCTGTATCAGTGGGCCTGTGCTATTTAAACCCATGTAGTTCAAGGGTCAACTGTACTTACATTTGCTTAAGCAGACCATGATCTTTCTCATACCCACATGTCTTTGTAAGTAACTGCTCCCTCTTGCAAGTAACCCATAGATCTCTAGATCTCACCATTCTGAACCTACAAATTAAGTTGAGATTTGTATGATTAATATATAAATTACAACAAATCTAAGCCCTTGTCTTGTGGACCATGGAAAAATACCTTCTTCTACCAGTTTGGAGGGTGCTTCCCCCTAACCCCTAAATGATTTCAAGGAATCCATAAGATATGCTTAAATGTTCTAAAAATCAGTCCTAGCTATAGTTTGCCATATACCAGCTATTCTTTCTCCAAATCACCATGTTCTAACTATCAACAGGTCAACACTTGATGTCTTTAAAAAGAATGTGTGAGATGTATATATTTATGGACCATATAATAAAACACAAATCCAGGAATCCATCATCAGTGTAAGAACTAGAATGGTGGTCCCAACCTTTTTGGTACCAGAGACTGTTTTCATGGAAGACACTTTTTTCCATAGGTGGTGAGGGGAGAATTAGATTCTCCTAAGGGGTACACAACCTATATCCCTCACATGCTCAGTTTACTGTAGGGTTTGCACTTTTATGAATATGTAATGCCAACCCTGATCTGATAGGAGGTGGAGCTGAAGCAGTGATGTGAGTGATGGATAGTGGCTATAAGTACAGATGAAGCTTTGCTCTCTTGCTTGCCACTCACCTCCTGTTGTGCTGCCTAGTTCCTAACAAACCATGGATTGGTACCTTTCTGCATTCTGGGGGTTGGGGACTGCAGTACTAGAACATTACCGATGCTTTTGAATCTACCTAAATTCTCTTTCCCTAAAATTCATCCCACACTTAGAGAACAGTTTCCTATCCTGGATCTTATGTTCTATGTTCATTATTTCCTTTTTTTTTTTTTTTTTTTAAGACGAGGTCTCACTATGTTGCTCAGGCTGGTATCTAATTCCTGTGCTCAAACAATACTACAACCCCGCCTACTCAGTAACTGGAATTATAGGCACATGCTGCCTAGCCTAGCTATTTCCCTTCTACATTTTAATAATTTTACCTTACTATATATGGTTTACTTATTTTTGAGCTTTATGAAAAGGTTATCAAATCAAGTAGTGCCTGTGGCTCAAAGGAGGAGGGCGCCGGCCCCATATGTGGAGGTGGTGAGTTCAAACTTGGCCCTGACCAAAAACTGCAAAAAAAAAGGTTATCAAATCATACATATTCTGTGATTTTCTTTTTTTTCATACAACATTGAGACTTATGCACATAGCAATAATTCATTCATTTTTCAATGCTGTATAGCATTTAATTTTGTGAATATACTACAATTTATTTAGCCATCCTAGCAAAGAATATTCTCGGCCAGGCATGGTGCCTCACGCCTGTAATCCTAGTACTCTGGGAGGCCTAGGCTGGTGCGTTGCTTGAGCTCACGAGTTCAAGACCAGCCTCAGCAAAAAGCAAGACCCCGTCTCTAATAAAAATAGGAAAACTTGGCTTGGTGCCTATAGCTCAGTGGTTAGGGCACCAGCCACACACACTGGGGCTGGCAGGTCCAAACCCAGCCTGGTCCTGCTAAACAACAATGCCAACTACAGCAAAAAAAGTAGCCGGGCACTATGGCGGGCACCTATAGTCCCAGCTACTTGGGAGGCGGAGGCAAGACAAATCTAAGCCCAAGAGTTTGAGGTTGCTGTGAGTTGGGATGTTACAGCACTCTACGCAGGGCAACAACTTTTCTGTCTCAAAAAAAAAAAAAATAAAAAAGAAAAAAAAACTGGCTTGTATACCCATAGCACAGTGGTTACGGCACCAGCCACTTACACCGAGGCTGGCATGTTCGAACCTGGCCCAGGCCAGCTGAACAATGACAGCTGCAACAAAAAAATAGCCAGGAGCAGTGGCAGGTGCCTATAGTCTCAGCTACTAGGGAGACTGAGGCAGGAGAATCACTTAAGCCCAGGAGTTTGAGGTTGCTGTGAGCTGTGACACCAAAGCACTCTACCGAGAGCGACATGATGAGACTCTGTGTCAACAACAACAACAAAACAATGACAACTACAATGACAACAAAAATCTGGGTGTTGTGGAGGGCACCTGTAGTCCCAGCTAATTTGGAGGCTGAGGCAGGAGAATTGCTTAAATCCAAGAGTTTGAGGTTGCTGTGGCTGTGACACCATGGCACTCTACCCAGGGCAACAAACTTGAGACTGTCTCAAAAAATACAGATATTGAAGTCTGTATCAAAGGTGATGCTGACTAGGAACAGAAAATCCTTAGTATGTTTTAAATCTGTTTCTCTTTTGTGCCACAACTAAGCATTCTCCAAATCTCTATTTTTAGCATATTTATTATATCCAAATGCAAGGATAAGCAATTTTTTTTCTGTTAATAGACTAGAAAGGAAATATTTTAGGCTTTCTGGGCCATATGGCCTCTGTCACAACTCTGAACTCTGTTGTTGCAACACGAAAGCAGCCACAGGAACTATGTTGTAGACAAATGAGTATGGCAGTGCTCCAATAAAACTTTATTTACAAAAACAGGCAAAGGTTGAAGTTTGGTCCATGGGCCATAGTTTCCCTAACTCTGCTCTAGTTCATCTGAATTCCTGTAGTATTGCCTAGTATTGTGATCATATTATCAAGCACTTGTCCTGTTTCCCACCGTCAACACTCAGTCCCCACCAGTTCCTTTGTGTTTCTCACTTCCCACATATAAGGGTGAGCCCAACCTCTAAGTCCAATTCCTGAAGCAGTGTAGTGCAAGGTTAGAAACATTACCAGTAGTCACAGCTCCAAAAGCAGTTAGGACCCATGAGTAATATTTGGTGCTAAGAGCCTGGGAATTGCTATACCAGATTTGAGACTGAGATGCTGCATTGATTTCCCTCATTAGCTCTCCATGGTCTCTGATTTGGACTGAAGTTATGCTCTAATAACCAGTCTCCTTGCAATTTCATGAATATGCCTTATTCTTTCTCACCTTTGGGATTTAAATGTACTCTCTATTTTCCTTCTTCTTGCTCCCTGCCCCCTTTCACTCCCCTTGCCTAATTTCTGCTCACTCTTGGGGATTTAAATTAAATTTCTTTCTATGGAAGCTATTGTTAACCCCCTCCTCCCAACTTTCCTCTACTCCACCCCACCTAACTATCCTAGGCTGGGCTGAGTATTCTCCCTCTGTGTTCCCATAGCAGCCTTTATTGCTCTGTCCTATAATTGTCTGTCCCACCCACTAGGCCAGTTGAGAACTGTTGGAGAGCAAGGGTTGTCTTTGTATCCTCAGTGAGTAGATCATAATGGGTCCTCAGGCAAGGTTTGTTCAGTGTTTGCCTGGATTTGGCCAGGAAAAAAAGCTGGTTTCTACCTCCTGCGAAAATCAGCCACTGTCCAGTCAGGAATGGACTGAGTCTGTAAAGCCAAATTACCACCTCCTTAAATGTGCATTGCTTTCTACGTTGTCCAACCTGCTTGATGATAGCCTAAAATGCCTACAACTTTGGTCTCCTTTTTGGGAGATTCAGCCTGTGATTTGGCTCATCTCAAGAAAGGAATTATTTTATTATTCTTCACTTTTTTTTTCTCCTGGGGAACAGAAGACTAAATGTTTTTTCCTAACTCATCCACTACTTGAGACTATTTTATTGCATGTCTCCTTAGGAAATTGTAAACTATGGAAGGTACTGCATTTTAAGTTAGTGTAGAATTGGGTTTAAGTCTGTGTGTTTTGTGACTTTGGCAGGTAATTTCAACCTCTGCTATGCTTATTTTTCATCTGTAAAGTGAGTTTGGTACTTGACTTATCTCACAGTGTAGTTATGAGGATAAAATAAGATTGTGTATGAAAGTGCTTTAAAAAAACATAGAATAAATTACAAATTTTCTATTAGTTTCATATTCCCTCATGCATCTACCATCATGCCTTACTGAGAGTAGCTGCTCAATACATTCTTGTTGAATGACTAAATTGGCAAGAGAAATAATGCTATTGGTGAGAATAAAGGACATTTAATAATAGAATCAGGAAAAAATAGATGACTTTAGAGTAGAAGCTTTCATATGGTGAGTGATAATTTAAGAAGTGGACATTTATGGATAGCTCTAAACTTACATTGCTAGTATTTTCTCTTTGCTTTGCTTACAAAAAAATATTTTTCTTTTAACATGGTTTTGGCAACTGAGATAAGCTGTCATACTTGTCTAGATTTTAAATATGCAGTCATCACAAAGCAGGATTGGGTCTAGACAATACTATGAGGTCAGCAAAATGTACTCTCAGAAATCTTTCCTATCTTGTTAGTCACCTTACTTCTTACCACTCTCTGTTGTAGTGCCTTCTCTTAGTTCTTTTTACCTCAGGGCACTTAGGAATTTTATATTATCCTATTTTCCTCCAAGAGGCTTCACCTTAAAGGGTTAGGAACAAAATCTCCCAAGCTAATTTGCATTTAAAAAAGGATTCCAAGAGAAGAAGGCCATGTTTTATCCAAAGAAGTGAATAAATAATTGTGAAATTTTTGGCATTAAAGGGAATATGAGGGTTTATCAGCTCACCTGAAATCATAAGATATATTTATTTTATCTACAACTATGGCCTCTCAACCTTGGAAGAATACAGAATCACCTAGAGAACTTCTCAAAAATACTAGTAATTGAGGCCCTACTCACGGAGATTCTGTTTGAATTGGACTGACTGACTAGGTTTGGACCTGAGCAAAGATGTTTGTTTTTGGTTTTGTTTTTGTTTTTTTGAGACAGAGTCTCACTATGTCACCCTTGGTAGAATGCCCTGGTGTCACAGCTCACAGCAACCTCAAACTCTTGAGCTTAAGTGATTTTCTTGCCTCAGCCTCCCAGGTAGCTGGGACTACAGGTGCCTGTCACAACGCCCGGCTATTTTTTGTTGCAGTTGTTATTATTGCTTAGCAGGCCCGGGCCAGATTCAAACCCGCCACCTTCAGTGTATGTAGCTGGCGCCGTAACCACTGTACTACGGGTGCCAAGCCAAAACATGGTTTTTTAAAAATTCCCCAGGTACTGTAAG
Source organism: Loris lydekkerianus (assembly GCA_963574355.1). Classification (NCBI taxonomy): domain Eukaryota; kingdom Metazoa; phylum Chordata; class Mammalia; order Primates; family Lorisidae; genus Loris; species Loris lydekkerianus. Next base: position 29,748 of record CAUYPK010026828.1, read on the forward strand.
CTATGACCCAGGACACTCTACAGAGGACGACAGAGTGAGACTCTGTCTCAAAAAATAAATAAATAAAATAAAAATACCCCAGGGAATTCCATTGTGCAGATTTGGAAACTGCTGATTTAAACCTAAATTGGCCTTTTTGTGAGAAAAAGAAAAGCTGAGTGCCATTAGATCAAACATTGAAGCAGAGGGTGGGGGACATTGAAAGTCATTGATAAAGTGAACACAAGGTTAAACATAGACTCAGCAAATCCATAAGCAAGTGTTTGGCAGCACTATAAGAAAAAGTTATGTGTGACTGGTCAGTTCTTCATTCCCAAAGCCCCAGGGAAAACAGTTTGTCTCTAACTTTTAGTCCTTAAATCTGCTTTCTAGATGTTTCACAGGTATGACAGATAAAATCTCTGGGCTAAGTACCAAGTCAGTAAGTCTTCAGGTGATGACATAATTTTACATAAAATAATGATTTTTTTTTTTTTTTGAGACAGAGTCTCACTTTGTCACCCTTGGTAGAGTGCTCTGGCATCACAGCTCACAGCAACCTCAAACTCTTGGGCTTAAGCGATTCTCTTGCCTCAGCCTCTCAGTAGCTGGGACTTAAGGTGCCTGCCACAATGCCCGACTATTTTTTGTTCATTTGTCATTGTTGTTTAGCTGGCCTGAGCTAGATTCAAACCTGCCAGCCTCGGTATATGTGACTGGCGCTGTAACCACTGTGCTATGGGCGCCGAGCCAGCAACCTCCAACTCTTGGGCTCAAGCAATTCTCTTGCCTCACCCTCCCAAGCAACTGGGACTACAGGCACCCACCACAGTGCCCGGCTATTTTTAGAGATGGGGTCTCACTCTAGCTCAGGCTGGTCTCAAACCTGTGAGCTCATACCTCGGGTTCCCAGAGAGTTAGTATTACAGGTGTGAGCCACGGCATCCAGCCCGACTAATGATTATTTTTAAGAGACAAAGGGTCATACTTTCTCTGCCCAGGCTGTGTGCAGTAGCACAGTCATAGCTCACTGCAACCTCGTACTCCTGGGCTCAAGCAAATCTATAAGTGTGTGCCATGCCAGACTAATTTTTCTTTTTTAGACATAGGGTCTCACTGTGTTGCCCAGGCTAGTCTTGAACTCCTGTCTTTATGTGATCCTATCACTTGAGCCTCCCAAAGTGCTGAGATTACAAGTGTGAGCCACATGCCAGGTCAATAGAGGATTTTGTTAAAAATATGAGATCTGTTATCTATTTACATTTTACTTAGCCCTATAGGTTCAGTACTTACTTACCGTATTTTTCTGTTTGTAATGCACTCACATGTATAATGTATATCCAAGTAAGTTTGGGCCCAAACTTTCAGGAAAAAAAAAATCTTTTGTTAAAACAAACCTTTTTAATTCAAATTTAATTTAAATTTATATTTGTTTATATTTATGCACTTGTTTTTTTGTGTGTGTTATAAAGGAATTATAGCATTATTTTTTAATATATTATGGTACAACAAATTCTATGTAACAAATAATTACAAAACACAAGAACAGATACAGGTACAAGAAATATTTACACACCATAGAAGGCCAAGAGCCTACTATCAGTATCAGAAATTTGGTCTTCAATTTCTACATACTGTTGTCTTCTGAAGAGTCTCTCTTTCCTCATCCAAGTAAATTTCATCCTCCTCAAAAAAAAAAAAAAAAAAATCATCCTTCTCAGTTCCATCCATACCATTGCTGATGCTGCATTTTTAAAAATGAATTCACAACTTCCTTCTTGATACCATTCCATGATCTTAGGATCTAATCACAAACTTAGGTGGTGGATGTTTTCTTCATTCTGCCTATAGGTGTTAAATCATTACCAGCTGACTGCATCCCAACATCCACTCTTTCTTCATTAGGCCCTTAAATGGTTTGTTTTACTGGCTCCAGGCTTGTTTACTGGCTCTGCGCCTGTAGTTCAGCAGCTAGGGCACCAGCAACACACACCAGAGCTGGAGGGTTTGAATCCAGCCCGGGCCGGCCAAACAACAATGACAACTACAAGGAAAAAAAAAAAATAGCCAGGCATTGTGGCGGGCACCTGTAGTCCTAGCTACTTGGGAGGCTGAGACAAGATGATTGCTTGAGCCCAAGAGTTCGAGGTTGCTGTGAACTATGATGCTACAGCACTCCACCAAGGGTGACAAAGTGCAACTCTGCCTCAAAAAAAAGGGGGGTAAGGGCTCAGCGCCTGTGGCTCAAGCAGCTAAGGCGCCAGCCACATACACCTGAGCTGGAGGGTTCCAATCCAGCCCAGGTCCACCAAACAACAATGGAGGCTGCAACCAAAAAATAGCCGGGCGTTGTGGCGGGCGCCTGTAGTCCCAGCTACTTGGGAGGCAGAGGCAGGAGAATTGCTTGAGCCCAGGAGTTGGAGGTTGCTGTGAGCTGTGATGACAGAGCACTCTACCCAGGATGACAGCTTGAGGCTCTGTCTCAAAAAAAAAAAGGATGGGAATTATATTTGGGTCATACTAATTCCACATCTCATATTTTTTTTGTGACACAAGGGTTTCACTTTATCACCCTCATAGAGTGCTATGACATCATAGCTCACAGCAACCTCAAACTCTTGGGCTTAAGCAATCCTCTTGCCTCAGCCTCCCGAGTAGCTGGGACTACAGGAGCCCGCCATAACGCCCAGCTATGTTTAGGGATAGGTCTGGATCTTACTCAGGCTGGTCTTAAACCTGTGAGCTCAGGACAATACCCCCACCTTGGCCTCCAAGAGTGCTAGGATTACAGGCACAAGCCACCGTGCCCGGCCATAATGTACATCCTTATTTTTCCCTCAAAAAATTTGGCCAAGTTTATATAAAAAAATAAAAATAAAAATAAAATTTTGGCCAAAACAAGTGCCCATTATACATGGCAAAATACAGTAAGTTCCTAGCCCAACCCCCACCTTTTTTTGTAGAGATGGGGTCTTGCTGTGTTATTTAGACTGATCTCTAATTCATGGGCTCAAGCAGATCCTCCCACATTAGCCTCCCAAAGTACTGGGATTACAGGAGCCACCATGTCTGGCCTTAAGTTCTTTGCTTTTATGAAGCAACCACAGGATGGGAAAAGGATGAATTCACATTCTGCATTTAGATTATCTTTGCTTGAACTTCGGCCTCCTCCACCATCCCCAGCAGCCATTGTTGTTGAAAGCATAACAAAGCCCTTATTATGATATTGTCATTATTGTCTCAGCACTGCTTGCTTTGCCTTCTCTCTAATTCCTTCAAAGATAGTCCTTAAGAAGAGTGGGGGAGGTTCAGTGTCTGTAGCTCAGGGGCTAGGGCACCAGCCACATACATTGGGGCTAGCGGGTTTGAACCCAGACCGGGCCTGCCAAACAACAATGACAACAACAAAAATAGCCAGGTGTTGTGGCAGGTGCCTGTAGTCCCAGCTACTTGGGAGGCTGAGGCAAGAAATTCGCTTACGCCCAAGACTTGGAGGTTCCTGTGAGCTGTAACGCCACAGCACTCTACTGAGGGCGACATAGTGAGACTTCGTCTCAAAAAAAAAAAAAAAAAAAAAAAGAAGATAAAAAGAAAAATGGACAGAGAAAATAGATCACCTTTTTTTAGATCTGCACATTCTTTTTACTTAGTTATTTATTTTAGAGATAGGGTCTCATTCTTTCACCCAGGCTGTAATGCAGTGGTGCATTCATAGCTCACTGCAGCTTCGAATTCTTAGGCTCAAGGGATACTCTCACCTCAGCCTCTGAAACTGCTGGGAATACAGGTGCAAGCCACTGAGCAGGCCTTGACACATTCTCAAAACTATCTTTCTCTTCTTTCTTTCTCTCTCTTTCTCTCTTTTAGGCAGAGTCTCACTTTGTTGCCCTTAGTAGAGTGCTTTGGCATCACAGCTCACAAGCTCACAGCAACCTCAAACTCTTGGGCTTAAGTGATTCTCTTGCCTCAGCCACCCAAGTAGCTGGGGCTACAGGCGCTCACCACTACACCCGCCTATTTTTTTTTTTTTTTTTTCAAGAGATGAGGTCTTGCTCTGGCTCAGGCTGGTCTCGAACTTACGAGGTCAGGCAATCCACCTGCCTTAGTCTCCCAGCGTGCTAGCATTACAGGTGTAAGCCACATGCCTGGCCTCAAATTATGCTTTCTTTAGAATCATCTTTGGTATTTTCCTGAGCAAGCAGTCTCTTTTAATGTTAAGGAAAATCCCACCCATCAGATAACAACGATTCCAGGAGTATCTATCTAGTGGCAAGCCCTTGCTATACAATGTCTGGAGAGGACCTAAAACCCAGCACCGTGGGGAATCACTGTGATCAAAAGTGGGTTACACTGCCTTTTAAGGAAAACACCTACAGAAATAGGGGAATGGACATTAGAAAAAGTAGTCCTCTGTTTTCATCTGTGCATTTCTGCCATTACACATATATTTATAAATAACTTTGTTAAAAGAAGGCCAATAATAACTATACCTCATCTAGCAGCATTGTAAAGTTTAATTAATGTTTCTAAGGCATGAATTGAACTCACAAGATGAAAGATCCTACACATGGAGTATGTGTTAAGTGCCCGATCTAGTTTAGTCTGATAATAGCTATAATTGTATGGTGTCCTACATTACACATCTTGATTATTGTGGCTTCAGTGATGTTAACCTTGAAAATATATCTTAATGTTGAGAATGTATTTAACATTTGGGTGTATACAATATATGCTTGTTTTAGCTAGCTCCAGATGGTTGATTTTTTTTTTTTTGAGACAGTCTTATTTTGTTGCCCTCGGTAAAGTACCATGGCCTCATAGCTCACAGCAACCTCAAACTCTTGGGCTCAAGCAATTCTCTAGCCTCATCCTCCCTAATAGCTGGGACTACAGGCGCCCACCACAACACCTGGCTATTTTTTGTTTGTTTGTTTAGCAGGCTGTGACCGGTTTGAATCCAGCAGCCCTGGAGCATGCAGTGGCGCCCTAACCACTGAACTACAGGCGCCCAGCCGAACTGGTTGATTTTTGATGTAAAAAATGTTTTACAAAGCAACATGGGATGTTTTTCTTCTTTTTAAATTGGTCCAAGGGTCCAAGAAGAAACAAAGTTGAGTTCCCCACACATGACATAGTGATATCTAAGTTGGTTTGTGCCATAAAATGCAAATGTTAAACAAAAAATATTACTAAAATTACATCACATATTAAGATCTGCTAACTACAGTAGAACCTCCATAGTTGACCAATTCTACATTGACCACTTCCTTAAGTTGACCTAATTTTCACAGATGGGACATGCACCACATGTACAGTAGGCCTAGTTCCTTATGTTGCTACCTCTGTATGTTGACCAGTTTGTTAGTATCTTGGATAGTCAAAATATAGAGGTTCTACTGTATGTGAGGATAGAACAGCCACAGCATAAAATGAGGATGTAAAATGCCAAAAGGAATATTATTAATCACTTAAGAAATAAAAAGAAAAATTATTTTTTGCACAAAACTCACTTAAGGATATTTCATGGAAAACTTAAATAGTAGGTTAAACTACTGGATCAATCATGTGAGCTAGAGTTCAGGAGGCAAGGATGTATGCTTTTAGAACTATATAACTCAGAAGACTAAAGGGTTTAGATAACCATGTGAGACTAAGAACTATTATTACTAAAATGTGATTGAATATTAACAGGACTCAGTTATCCTTCAGGAGTATATAAGTTTATCTTTGTATGTGAAAAACAGCTTTCTATTTATGTCCATTTCCTTTCAACTGGATTAATATTCATAATTTGAAAAATAGCTAGCATTTCATGCAGCCTTCTAAGGAATTTACATGATTTAGAATGACCTTGTTTGTTCAATCCTGAAAATTAACCAGTTAATCTTCCCTTATAAAGACACCGCATTTTTTTATTCTCAATGAATGAAATATTCAATTCAGTAAGTATTTACTCTGCATTTACACAGTAGTTCGGCATTGTGTAAAATGTAAGCCACAATAAAGAAAAGGTGAATGTTTTAGGACATCTTCCCTGGCCTTAAGAGTTTCTGCTACAGCAGGCAGGCGCAGTGGCTCATGCCTGAAATCCTAGAGGCAGGTTGATTGCTTGAGTTTAGGAGTTTGAGACCAGCCTTAGTAAGAGGGAGAAGCCTCTTGCCCCATCTCTGCTAAAAAAAATAAATAAATAAAATAAAATAAAATAACAAAAAACTGTCTCACTTTGAATGGCAAGAACTGTATATATATATATATGTGTGTGTGTGTGTGTGTGTGTGTGTGTGTATACTCACAAAAAATCGGAGTGCCTCCTTCTGTCACTTTTCAGGCCTCTGTCTTCTCCACGGCCCTAAGGCCTAAATTCCATTAGAGCCTTGCTCTCTGTAGGCTGTCCTCAAATTCACAAGGTTGATTTGCATTTTAATTTGGGACTTTTCAGGACTAAAAAAAAAAAAAAAGTGGGGCTGGGCACCTGTGGCTCAAGTGGCTAAGGTGCCAGCCACATACACCTGAGCTGGCGGGTTTGAATCCAGCCCAGGCCCACCAAACAACAATGATGGCTGCAACCAAAAAATAGCTGGGCGTTGTGGCGGGCACCTATAGTCCCAGCTACTTGGGAGGCTGAGGCAGGAGAATTGCTTGACCCTACGAGTTAGAGGTTGCTGTGAGCTGTGATGTGACAGCACTCTATCCAGGGCGACAGCTTGAGGCTCTGTCTCAAAGAAAAAAAAAAGTGGGCATGTTTAAACAGAGTTAGAAAGTTGATTTATTTGCAGGGTTCTGATTCACCCAGCACAAGCTATACCAAACAAACTGATTTTACTCCACCCATAATCCTGTCACTCCCCGTTTATAAAAGCCCAGCTTGCTGGACTGTCTTCCGGTAGAATTCAATTGCCTACAGAGTAGACTCCAAAATTCCCAACTTGGTGTATTAGGCACTTTTGAGCCTCATTTTCCTTACTCCCAACCAGACATCCTAGTTTCTGGTCCCACTGAGCTTCCCATGTTTTCCAAAACAGGCCAGGCCCATTGCCCCTTCTTTCCATTGCTCAGAATGCCTTTCACCTTCTCCTCTCTCCTCTTTCTGGGATCTCCTCCACTTTGAGACCCAGAATAAACATCATGTCTGAAACTCTTCCTGACACTTCCAGATTTCCCTGGAATTTTTTGTTTTGCCTCTTCCCACAATACTCTGTACATTTGGCAATGAGTTTTGAAAAAGTATTCCCTAACTGGATTCTCAATGGCAGGAACCTTGCATAGTGTCTTTAAAATATATGCTCCTTGAATGCTTCTGTGGTTAGTATGATCAACAGGTTGCCAAATATAGTTTTACCTGATATTGTGTTCTCTCCCTTTGAGTTAAGTAAAAACTTTTTTTTTTTTTTTTTTTTTTTTTTTTTTTTTTTTTTTTTAGCTCCATGTTCTCATTTTTTGGCCCTGGGCCAGGTGGTTTGGCATTACGGACTAACACTTCACCCCAAACTCCACCACTTGGGCTATG
>CAUYPK010026829.1:0-26834 GCA_963574355.1 Loris lydekkerianus
GGAATATTATGCAGCCTTAAAGAAAGATGGAGACTTTACCTCTTTCATGTTTACATGGATGGAGCTGGAACATATTCTTCTTAGTAAATTATCTCAAGAATGGAAGAAAAAGTATCCAATGTACTCAGCCCTACTATGAAACTAATTCATGGCTTTCTCATGAAAGCTATAACCCAGTTATAACCCAAGAATAGGGGGAAGGGGGAGAGGGAGGAAGGGAGTGAGGAGGATGGGAGGAAGGAAGGTGATTGGTGGGATTACACCTATTGTGCATCTTACAGAGGTACGTGTGAAACTTAGTAAATGTAGAATATAAATGTCTTAACATAATAACTAAGAAAATGCCAGGAAGGCTATGTTAGCCAGTGTGATGAAAATATGTCAAATGGTCTATAAAACCCCTGCCCCATGATTGCATTAATGTACACAGCTGTGATTTAACAAAAAAAGAAAGTAGCACTGGAAAACAAAGAGGATGAAGATGTTATGTACATGGGTAGTATGGTGGAATCATGAGCAGTTTTCACTAGCATGGACGGTATTGAGGATGGGGTGCTTAAGGAGTGCTAGATTGTACCCGCAGCTTTTATTTTCTTTCTTAATACCTAATTTCAAAATACAAGAAAACTTATGTATCAAAATGAATGGACTCATTACACAAACAGTGTGATGTCTTTACAGCCTGTCTTTCAGTAATTTTAATTGTTTCAAATAAGCCCTTGGCTTTTGTAAATAGTAGATTGCAATAAACTCATGGTCATATTGGCTAATGAGTTTCTGAAGAGCTTATTATATTCAAGGGCTCATTAAAGAAAGATTCTTATGTGTCACATGTGTTCATTACAAGATGATATTGTGAAATAATATCTGGGATGGATTATTTAATTTACAGATAGGATATTTTAATTTTTTTCTTAGCTTACCAGCATATTTTGGCCAAATTGAACCTTCTATATAGAGTATAATTAAAACAGTAAAAGCAGCTTATTTAATTGTGTGCTTGACTAAAATAAAAGTTCCAGGAATTGCTGTGTCTCCTCCTCATTGCACATTTGATCCAGGGAAACACGCCCTTTATGCAGCAGGGCCTGTGCCTCTGAACTGGGATGCTGGGCGCACACAGAGGAGAAAACGGACCCTGGGACTGGGCTTCACCGACCCACCCAAACTCCTACCGCGTGTGCGACATAATCTTAGAGTTAATACCTGAGAATTGGACACAGTAGGGGTGGGGGAAGTGGAGAGCAGAGAGAGGGAAGGAGGGATGGGGCTGGGACCTTGGTGTGTGCCACACCTTTTGGGGGCCAGACACGATTGCAAGAGGGACTTTGCCTAACAAATGCAATCAGTGTAACCTGGTTTCTTGTACCCTCAATGAATCCCCAACAATAAAAAAACAAAAAAAAAAAAAAAAAAAAACCCTGAGAATTGTCTGAACAGGAGTGAGACCCAGGAGCAGACCTTTTAAAATGTTGTTCTCAAGTTTCTGTCTGCTCAGTGACCCTGTACGTTGGACTGTCTGTTCCTGACCTCTGAGTCCTTCACTCCAGATGTTGAAGGGCCTCTCCGGGTTGTCATCTGTCTGCTCGGCTGAGCACCATCTGGGATTCCGGACCTTTCAGCTGCCCCTCAGGCCAGAGCAGCCCCCTCCAGGATCCTCCCAAAGCCGCACCACCCTGGGCAGGTTCTCCGCGTCTGACCGTGAGTCCGGGGCGCGCTGTGCCCGTTCCCACTCGCGAACCCTGCACCGCCTGGTCATAGCCGTTCGTTCCTCTGAGTCAGAGTCTTCCATGTGTGGCCGCTCTCCGTGGCCTTCTGACAGCCACACTCAGACTTCCGAGCTCTCACTGCTTTGGGTTGATGATGGATGGGGTTCTATTTAGAACCTGAGCTGGAGAGGCCTCCAACCCAACTGTTTCGGTTCCGTTGAGCAGGGTGTGGGGCGCTGGCCCTGCGTGTTCATCTCACCTGCTAAACTGAGGGGCTGTCTAAGGAGGCAGCGAGGAGGCTGGTGTGCAGGACTCCTGGGTGCGAGTCCTCCTTTGCCACTGACAGGCTTTGAGACAGCAGAGTATCACATGTTCTCTCTGTGTCTCTGAGTCCCCAGGGAGTCGGGAGCTCTAACTCTAGGGATCTCTGAGGATCAAACGTGCGCACATGTGGCGACTTCCCTTCGGGTCTTGCCTTGCAGACTTTTTGTTGTAGACTAACGAGTTTGAGTTGTAACCACCTACCGTTAAAATGCTCAGGACTCCAGCATGACTTTCAAATAGTTATTAGTGGCATAATTACTTTATCCTAGATAGGTAGAAAAATTTAAGAAATAAAAATTTAACTGATGTTATATAGCACATTTTTATATGTTAATTAAATTAAATATTAATGTTATAAAATATTTAGCACATTTTCCACTAATATGCCCTAGATATAGTTAATATATATTTTCAAACAATTTTATAAAGAGAGCAATAACATAATGTGAAAATAGGAAGTCTCATGCGCAACAATTTACTAACCAAACCCAAAGTCAGAAGCCAAAACCGAAGCTAAACGTTTCTTCCTGGCAAGAATCAGTTTTGTTGGAGAGATAAATTGTTGTTCTGATTTATGGAAAAAAGTGATTTGGATTTATGGGTGTGTAGAACTATTCAGTTATTTGAAAGCATCTATTACCCGTGTACTCTTAAGGGACTATGAAGTCTGTAATTGTGGGCTGCTAGGGAAGAAACGAAGATGGACTTCTTCCTTCCATTTTCAAAGGCCAAATTCTTGTGCTCTGATCCCATCCTGGTGTCTGCCAGAAAGATTCGCCAGGGTGGAAATTCCCACCCTGCCCAAATGCCCTACAGCGAAATTAGTTCAGAATAAGAATATACATCCTTCTTTCTATATAGTCATCCATGTGAAACTCAGTGTTATAAATACAAATTGCAAATAAAAAAGGACAAAAAAAAATTGAGTTACTGAAACAACAGGAAAATTATATACATTATATACATTATATTTGTAATGCATATACCAAAGCTATAATGTTCATAATCTGAAAAGTGAAATTGAAAAGAAAAATAAAATTTATTTAGCAAGAACTGGGTAAATTATATGAACAAGAAATTCATGAAAGCTTCAATTCACTATAAAAGAATTCATGAAAAGATGTTAACCCTACTGGTAGTTCTAATTATAAATTAACATGGAATTATATATTAAATAATAATGAGTGATAACCTTAGTGACTGAGATATTAATGAAAATGTTTTACATTGGTAGGTTAAAGATTAGTGATTGCATCTTTGTTGAAAGACAATATAATATTTAAATATATATTAATTAAAAAATTCTTAATCAGCAATGCTGGTTTTGTGATGACTCAATTCTATTCTCTACACAGTGAAATTCAGGAACATGAAGGAACTTGTATAGTACAAGCATTTATTGATGACCTGTGAACACTGGAAATTAAAGCAAGAGGCTCCTCAAGGCTAATGGTGCCATAAATGGTGAAATAGCTATATGATGGAATAGTATGAAGCATATACAATGTGTGAATTAGAGCTCTAATTATTTTCTTAGACTATTGTTACTGTGTAGTAACAATTGAGAAAAGCAGGGCCTACAAATATAAACATATATGATTTCATTTTTTTATAAACCATAACAAAAATGTGTGTGTGTGTGTGTGTGTGTGTGTGTGAATAAATACAGTATTATGTATATGAGTTGGAGGATGCATGCCAGGGTGTTGACGTTGGTCACCTGCAGAAGTGAAAGTGATATAGTCAAGGGATGATAAAAGAAAGGGAGAAGGTTAGTAAAGGAAAGCAAAAATGATTGTGATTACATAAAATAGCAAATGTAGGGCGGCACCTGTGGCTCAAAGGAGTGGGGTGCCAGCCCCATATACTGGAGGTGGCAGGTTCAAACCCAGCCCCAGCCAAAAACTTCAAAAAAAAAAAAAAAAAAAAAGAAATAGCAAATGTAGTTTGACTCCGTTTAAATAAAAAGACATTTGTTCAGATTCCCTTCTTCTCTGTGTAACCCCCCTACCTGCCTTGTGCTTTACTTAGGTGAAGACCCACCTGCTACTCTCTCCTTCTGCATTCTGAGTTTCTGTCACTGCTCTCCTCAGCTCCTCAAAACACTTTCCCAAGGCTGTAAAGTATAAATAAGTAAAATATATTTACTATCCATGGTAAGACACACAACTTTTCTAAAGCAAAGTATAATTTGCAGACATGCATTGACACCTTCAGCATTCATAGCCTCGTTTCTCTTTCCCCGAGCAGTCACATCTTTGTATTCACAGCACAGTAAAATCATTTCAGGCATTTCAGGATGTCTTTGCCTTTTACTGTCAAGCTTTTTAAATAGGGTTGAGAGAGTAAAATTCTACAATGAGATAAAATCCAAGTATGTCTTTTACAAGTTGCTTTTCTTAATAAGCACTTTGTTGGGGGTGTTTTCAGCTTCTATTCTAAAGATTTTTTTCTTTTTACTTTCACGACTGTTTTCACAAGGACTCTTCATTACCTTTTTTATTGAAGAGACACTAATAAGCCTCCTATGTCCTTTACAAGATGATTTGATTTTATTCAAAAATAGGTAGACTATTTGCAGACATGTAAAGGTGGATGTGAATCTTTGAACCTCAGTTTTTCTATCCGGATTACTGAAACAATCGTAGTAGCATATTTGAAATATATACATTTCATTAAGGCATTGGTATGCATTTTATAAAACATTTTAAGATTCTTGCTCAAGTGATCAATGTGCCAGAATTCATTACTTTGGTAAATTTATCGTATTATAGAGTCTATTATGTCTTGGTAAGATTTTAATCCTTATTTGCCATGCCAAACATGGTAAATATTAGTTAAAGCCAAAATATTAGTTTGCTTATATAAACTTTAATTTTATTAATTAAAGCCAAAATATTAGTTTTCTTATGTAGAATGAAAAATAAAACTGTCTTTAAAATTGGAATACTTGAGTTTATGTTTATGCTAACCCCTTTCTATATTTGTACCCACAGAGGAAGTTGGGATAAGTGATTAATTTAATTAAAACTATAGTAGCTGAAATTTATATGACAAATTCTCTTCTTGAATGCAGATACATTTGCAAGTATTATTTCTGCAGAAGTAAGAATATAATATTATAGAAATCAGATAATGAGAATGATTTTTGATAGATTCACAGTAAGGAGAATTCAGGCAGATTGGATATGCATTGGGTTTAGCATTTCGTGACTCACCAGCTCCTGTTGTATTCTCCTCGGTACAGCCCTGTAAGTGATGCCTGTCAGGGGCCGTGCCCGGGCCCGGCTCGCCCCTGAGTAACAACATCCGGCTGAGAGGAAGTACATCCGCTGCGGCTTTAATGATAAACAAGTTTAAGGAAGTAACCCTAATTGGCCCGGAGGCCGCATGCTGTGCTCGTGGCCTTAGCGTGCCCCACTGCTTTGTATAGGAATTGTGCATGCCCTGTGCACGTGAGCTGTGCTGTGATTGGCTGTGCCACATTATAAGAGTGGTGCTGGGGAGGACAAAAGGGAGAGAAGAATCACCCAGGACGAAAAGAATGCTGTGCTCCGAGCTATCCTGCAATAAAGTCTTGTGAAGCCTTCGTTGGTGTCCTCGTTTCTGCTGGTCGGCGGCGCGGCGACACCGACAAAGTATGTAGCACTTTTTCTAGGATGAGTTTCCAAACTTAAGTGTCTGACCTCATATTTGATTTTCTTTGATACTAAGAAGAAAATGAGGGTAAAAATTAGAAAAGCTGTCGGTTCTGAATCAAGTCCTGGCCATTTCAGACCGTTGGTTAAAAAAATTACTATTTGGCTTACTGGATTGATAATAGCAACCTGGCTTCCTGGTTGGTTATTATAAATAAGGGTTTAGTTATTGCTAATAAGACCTTGCTGCAAGCTGTGGGTAAGAATTCTATTTTTGTATATCTTCTGGCTCTTATCTGTTAGTATATTCAGTCTCTCAAGATATAACTTTTAAATACTTCAAATACACGTAAAACATTTATATAAATCGCCTATATTCTAGTGCGATCATAAAAGACTCAATTTTAATTGATATTATAGAGACTTTATTAAGTGATCACAATGCAGTAAGTTAAAAATCAGTGTAAAATTAATGTAAAAATAGAAGAAAAGAAGAGGAAGAATGAAGACAGAAAAGAGGAGGAAAAGGAATTTGTTCAAAAAGACTTCAAGAAAACTGGCATCCATAGCAACGACGACAAGTACTCCATACATTTAGAAAGTAATTAACACTCTTTTAAGTAGGACATAATCAACTGGAAATTTTTATTGTTCAGATAGAATAGAAGCACTACATTTCAAAATCTGTAAAATCTAGATAAAGCTGTGGTTGAAGAACTTGTTTTGATCTTGAATGTATATATTGAACAGTTTTAATAAACATCTCTAGACATGATTTTTTTCAAATTTTGATGTTTTTAAAGGTCCAGATAAATATCAAGAATAATTTCAAGAATATTATCAAAAATTTTTGAACATTCTTTATTCAGGTTTACCCTTTTTTATTTTTCTACGTTTGCTTTATCATTCTCTCTTTATATGTTAATGTGTGTATGTACACTCATTTTCTCTATAGCACTGTATATAAAATTGTGTGAATTATGTCTAAATTCTTCAGAGTACATTTTCTTTTTTTATTTCAAAATATTAAGGGGATTCAGATATTTTTGTTACATATATACCTTTTGTAATACTTAAATCAAGCCTTTTAGTGTGCCTGACACCATAATAGTGTTCCTGTACCCAGTAATTTATACTCTTAAATCCCTCCCATCCATCTTCTCCTAGTTTTCAATGTCCTTTGCATGTCTTTGTGTTCATGTGTGCCCGTCATTAGCTTCCAATAAGCACTGAGAGCACATGGTATTTGTTTTTCTTTTTCTGAGATATTTCACTGAATATAATGGTCTTTAGTTCCATCCAAGTTGTAAAAGTGTTATTTCATCCTTACCATGAAATACTATTCAGCCATGAAAAACATAAAACAATGAAAAAAAATCCTTTGCAAATTAGATTTTCCACAAACAAGAAAATGGCAATGGTGCAGTTAATAAATTCAAGAATTTTAATATTAATAAAAGGATATAATCTATTGCCCCTATTCAAATTTTGCCAACTGTCTCAATAGTATTCCTTATGCCAACTTTTTTCCCAGGATACACTTCATGCTATGCATTGTATTTAGTAATTGTGACATGACTCACTGGGCCATTTAACTAGAACAGTTTTTCAACTTTGTCTTTTATGAAATACACAATTTTGTAAAGCACAAACAGCACAATTTTGAAAAGCTACTTAGTGTGAAGATTATCCCTCACTTGTATTTCCTCACAATTAGATTCAGGTTACCCATTCTTGGTATGAATGCTACATAAGTTTATGCTGTGATTTTTCAGTTCATCAAGACAGAATGTTGGTTTGTCCTATTGTTAGTGATATTAACTTTGATCATTTGGTTAAGGTGTGTCAAGTTTAATTTTTTTCATGTTAAAGTTACTTTTTTTTTTTTTCAAATAAATGCTTTTGTGAGGGCACACTTTCTAGTCTATGTAAATAATCTGTTCATTATTAACTGTTTATATCTACTAATAACTGTCATCTGAAAAAATAATTGTCATCTGAATCATTATGTGTGTGATGATTGTCAATTGGTGATATTCTAGACACATTTTTACTTCTACTTTTATTAATAAGCATTCCATTATAGGGAAGAGATTTCTTTCCAGCAATTTATTTAGTTTTTTAATTTATGTGTCCTTTATCAAGGATTCTTACATTTTTATCTAACACACACACACAAATTTTTGACAATGTATTTTTTTGCTCTCTTTGTGTACCTTCCTTTAAAATAGAGATTCTTGGAGTATGTGTATGACATTCAGCCAAGTTGCATTTCAGAAAAGCAAAATTCATCATTTCCACCACTAGTAAATGGAAATGCATAACTCACCACTAGCTGTATCTTCAGGTGTTTGAGCTTTGTCAATATGGTGAGTGGAATGTGGGAAATGACTGGTATCCTCTATTTCACAACATGTGTTTACTAGTGAGATTTCTTGTGCTGGTGTATTCTCTAAGGTTTTGTTTTGTTTTTGTTCTGTGTATTGTTATTTTTCTTTGTTTGGAATGTCAGTATTTTTCTTATTGAATTTTTTAAGGATACATACATTGACATATAAGTGTCCTTACAATATCTTTCATGCCAATCATATCTTTGCTGCAAATATTTACTAATGTCCCTGAAGCTTTACTACACTGGCTTGAGATGCTTCTCTCACTCTCCATTCTGAAAATCATCAGGAGGTTGGACAGTCTCTAACTCATCTGCCTGAAATCTCAGCCTCTGGCCTGTTTATTGTTTGCAGCTTATGTGCTATGCAGAGTTAACACTTCTTCAGGACAGTCACCTAGCTGGTTATTTGTGTTTTATCCATGAACACTGTACTTCAAATTTTTAGCTTCAACTCTGTGTTATGTGGCCATAGTATGGATCTTGTTCTAAATTTCATATTCCCTCAAGGTACAATAGCCTTAGGTGCTACTTGTCTTGGTGGAAAACTTTGACAAGCAGAGGGTACATTTAGAAGAATACAGATTGCTGAAGACTTTACATTCTAGTTGAACCTATGGGTGCCTCACCTAGAATAGCAGTTCTCACAGTGTGGTCTATCGACCCTCATGGCAGGGGTTGGTGGAGGGCAGATCTGCTCAAGACGCTCCCTGTTCAGGTGGTCAACAACAGCTGTGGCTCAGTGAGTAGAGCGCCGGCCCCATGTGCTAATCCTGGCGGGTTCAAACCCAGCCCCGGCCAAACTGCAACAACAAAAAAAACAGCCGGGCATTGTGGCGGGCGCCTGTAGTCCCAGCTGCTCGGGAAGCTGAGGCAAGAGAATCTTGTTAGCCCAAGAGTTAGAGGTTGCTGTGAGGCGTGTGACATCATAGTACTCTACCCGAGGGCGGTACAGTGAGACTCTGTATCCACAAAAAAATAAATAAAGCTTTTGTGATAAAACTTTTCTTAGTCTTTCTTTTTCACTATCATTCTCTAATGAATGTATCTTGCAATTTTCCACAGGCTGCCTAACTTTTACTCTTGCCTGAAATTAAAGGTAGAACCACATACTTGTATGAGAATCCAAGTTATCTTTTATTCAGTCAGCCTTTAAATAGGTTTGTAAAAGTGTGAAACAATGATACTATTCTTACTGAAATGAATTTTTTAAAATATATTTATAATTTTTTTCATTAAAATATATTATATGCTTTTAAGTGTTTTTACATTTTTATTTTAAAACAAATTAGGATATATAGCATTTTGTTCTTAATTTCAATTTCTGTTATCGTAAATATTAATAGATTAAACACACATGAACAAAAGCAGCACTAAGCCATAATTTTTTTTTTTTATTAAATCATACAAAAATAAACAATTATGTTACATCTCTGGTGAAAAATATCTGTGAGTATATTATAAATGGAAACTCCTCATAATCCCCAGCACTCTACACTGTATGGATTTGACTCAAGATTGCATAACCAGCCTGTATACAACCCGCTTTCTTTCACGTTAGAGGTTTTTTTACACTGGACTTCTAGTTCCTCTGAGGAGTCAATTCCTTCCTCAACACAGGTCGCCATAGCTGTGGTTCTTTCTGTATATTCCCGTTACTGCTTTGCCTGTCTGTCTTATATCATCTCATCTCTCAGATCACCTTTAAAATCACTTCTTTGGAGATACCACTCTCACATTACTGCTCACCCAATCTTTAATGGCGCTCTCATTGTCTTTTTTTTTTTTAGCACTTTGTCCTTTTCCACACAGAACTTGTTAATTTAATAAACAGAATAGGAAACAAAAATAAACAAGCAAAATACATTTTTGTCAGTGGCGGGTACTTCTCAGGCAGGAGTTAGTTAGCTTCAAAGCTCACTTCATTCTCTGGTTTCCCATTTTATCCCCCAAACCTGAGGAACTCTCATTTTCTTGTCAGTTCAATCATGGATTTAAAATTTTACTTTAAACAAAATGCTAGAATGTTAATTATTTTTTAATGAGAGAGAGAATCTTAAGATCCTTCCAGAATTGATGTACTCTGTACAGGCTTTCCAAGTACATTTAAATTTTTGAATATTAGATGGCAAGCATCTAAAGACAGGGAGAAAAATTAGATCTCTCTCACACATGCGCACATGCTTTACAACATTATGTCTGTTCCACATACGCACTAAGTTATCTGATCACTGTGATTATTCATATATAACTATCCAAATATTGATATTTCCTGGGCTGTATTAGCCCATCTTCATGAACATTATCATGCAGCATTTGTTAATTGCTAAGTGAACTCAACTAAAATTTAGTAAAGAATGAGTCTGTTATGTAATTATAAGAAAAAGGTCATCAGATATGGCACCATTTTTTTCTGGATCTTGTAGACTTCTGGGATAGTGGAAGGTTCAAATGAAACTGTAAAGGAAGAGTTGTCTTAGAATGTTGAACTACAATATATGGAGAAAATCTATAGTAGAAAAAAATATTTAAAAGGTACAACTAACAAGGCAGTGATATCCCTGACTTGTGTGTACATTTTTTAACTATTCATGGTTAGAATTTATTAGGATTTCTATACCTCAAAAGAGCACAGAGCTATCAGAAACATATATCAACTGTCACCAGCATGCGTCAGACCCACGTTAAGAAAAAAAAGAAAAAAAAAAAAATCTATGCTCTGCCCTCTCTTTTTTTGGGTGTTCCTCAGTTTTTCACTTAAGAGATCATATGCATACAGAACACTTTCACACTACCTGAAATTATGCTGATCGTGTTGCAAAGTGGTTTGACACACCCAATCCCCATTAAGGTGTATTTAGTTTTGATGTCTATTTCACTTAGACAAAATTTCATTTTAAACTCCAGCCTTATTGCAGGAAATGAAAAAGAAAGGAGAAGTTTAGTAGTAAAACTTGCCTTGGTTCCCCCAAATGACACTATCTAGGTGCTTCCTATTTATCTTTGGCTTCCCACACTAGAAATCCCTAGCTGATCCTCACGCAAGCATGCTATGTGTGCACTTATACATCATCTGACTGTATATAAAATATTGGACATATTATGCAACAGTAGGTATGCTGTCCTTATTTCCTGTTATATCTGTGCAAATCTAAATTGTTTATACAATTACAATACTGTCCACTAAGTAGAAAGAAACTAGCCATAAACTACTGGGGTGGTTATATTTGCAACTACCAGCTGATGACACACCATATTTGTCTAAATTTAATGTCCATATTAAATAAAACTTCCTTCTTGATATCTTTCTTGATACCATGTACTGTTGATGAAGTTCCTTTCACTGCTTTCCCATCACATTTTTTACATTCTATTTTACTTTAGATAGCAGAACATCTTTTAATTAACCCATTTTTCACATTATAATTCCCAGGCACTATCCCCCAAGTACATTGTATTGGTTTTTGGAAGAGGAAGCCTGTCATACTTCTCACATAACCCCTACTATCACAGGCAATACCTGCATATTAAAGACACTTCCAAATAAGTGTTGAATTTCATTGCAATGCGTCTGTTAGGGATGGAGAGTGACACCTTCATTGCTCCTCATCCATGGATGAGACCTTTTGTTATTCTATGCTATGCCAGCTTTGTACCCACCTAGTGATCAGCACTGTAAATGCATTTACTATGCCAGAATAAAACAGACTCTTTATTCACACACATTCAGGACAAGCGTCCCTTCTATTCTGAAGTGGAATAAGTTTCCAAATATGATTGCTTTTGTAAAGGAAAATTTCTGCAAGAAGAAGCTGGAAAGATTTTGCTCTTATTCTGACTGCATTTTTAATCATCAGTGTTTGCCCCTCCAGTGCACCCACCCATTTCCAAAGCCAAGCTCATGATTTTGATGCACCATCGTAGCTAAATACAGTATATCATTTCAGCAAGCTCTTCATATTGTGTTATTGTTAATGATGCTTTTTATTTACCAGAACTATAGGCAATATGATATTACTCTCATTTAGTGAGCCTGGCAGGAGACTTTTTAAAAGTGTAATGCATTTTCTCTAATGTCTCTGATCAGGTGGATCCGGCCTGGAAAAACTCCAAGTTGGATAATTACATTTTCACTACCTATAATTTCCACCACCCCTTTGAAAGCTTGTAGCATTCTTCTTCTTTCAAACTCAAAGCTTATGTGGTATTCACTGAACGCTATTTTAAAAAGACTAGAAAATCCATTAGACTGAACCCCAGGGAGGTAAAAGAAGAAAACCAAAAGAATGGGGTAGTCAGAAAAAACCTTCAGAAAACTGCAGCATCACTGAAGGCTGCCTGTAGTTCTCATCTACTCAAGATCTATGGTCCCTTTTGCTCCTTTTGCAAGGGCTGTCTTCTCTCACTTTTAAATCAATGGATTCTGATGCTATTCTGATATCCCCAGTAATGAGAGAGAGGAATAAAATCAGTAATAAAGCCATTCCTACTAAAGCATACATATTATATTGGATAACTAGTTCAGAGATATTTAAACTTAAAAATAATGGCCACTGGAAGGGGCAAGATGTATAATAATACAAAGGGACTGAATTTTTGACCCCATGTGCTGTAAGACAGGAAGTAATCTCAATTTAGGGTATAATCCCATGTACCTTAAATTTCCCCTCCTGCCTACACACAAAACTCATACTGATTTCAAAGGTAAAAAGAAATGCCGGAGTCTACATTTTATTGTCTTTAAGAGGCTACATTAGCATATGAGGCTCTTTCTGTAAGGTGTGACAGGGCTAAGAGAATGCTTTTAATGTTTTGAATATTTTACTGTTTTTACTCTAAGGTCATAGCCTCAGCATCAACTTTTTTGTTTGTTTGTTTTTAAAGAAGAAAAGCACCTAAAGTCAAATGATAAAGGTGAATGAATGAGTAATAGTATCTGGGTCTAAAAAATGTGATCTTGAGATCCATAAAATAACAAGATTAATTTTCAGTTCTGACTGGTGATTTGAAAAGGGTCACTATAGTTGGATATTGATCCTTGTATCATAATTATAAAAAGGGAAAATGTTAAAGGGAAAACTCTTCCTTGAATATATAATGTCTTTCTGGAGTGTTTAACTGGTGTTTTACATTATTTTTTAAGGGACACCCTTGAGGTATTCTTATAACTTTCATTCGTCTCTCTTCTCTTTGAGGACCTGGGTACTCATAGTATCCTTATATACACATCCTCCCATTCAAAGCTCCTCCTAAGAGTCATTTGTGGTTTACTATCTACTCAGTTGTTTACCTGAATATAACAGGTGCCATCACTATAATGAAGGAGCCTGGCATATATTAATATTTATGGAATGTTCATTTAGTCTATAATATTATGGTTGTTCTGAGTTGACTACTGTAGCTTACATTTCATATATTTTCCTCTGTGGTTTGATTTTTTCAATTCCAGTCAGGCATATGAAGGAAATGTTATATATCTCATTAGATCACCTTTCATTGATTTCCTAATGTAATCGGCCAAGAAGAGTGATGGATTCCTTTGCTGTGCTGGACTCAGTCCAGGTCTAAGGTGACTTTTAGAGGAATGGACCATATACCAATTCACTTGTCTGGTAGTTGATAGAATCAACATGGTTCTGACAATGTAGAAAAAGAGCTAATTTTTCAAGCAAGATGATAATTTGAATGTTAGAATTTTTACATTTTTGGTCTGGGCTGAAAAGAAGGTGAAAATTTTCCAGATGACATGTATATATTTGGAAGTCATACTATTTAAAAGTAAATATAATAGTTATAATATTAAGAAACTCATCGTTTGTTTTGAGTCCCTTTTAAATGTAACAAATGGGCTTAACTTTTGGGCTTACATGGTAAGTCACCAATTCTTTTACTCATTTGGTTTGACAGTTCTTGCTCACAAGTTCCCTTAGTTTCTTATCCCATTTTGGCAGTAAATTTGGCTCAAGTTCTCAGTCTGGCGTCTTGAACCTATAATATAGGCTTGGATTACTGTGACCTTTGAACATTATCATCCCACAGCTTTTGATATTTTCCCATTGGTTTCAATACAACCAACAAAATCCATCCATAACATATCTGAAATCCTTGTCCTGCAATTTCTTTCATGTTTGGTGACTTTATTTAAGCATTAAAGTTCTCTGATATTCCTTTCAACTGTCTTTTCCAGACTTATTTTTCAGTTAAAAAACAGTGTTTTTACAAGTACAATTCTCAGTCCCATCTAACGTTATCTATGGCTCTTTCCTTCATAAATTTTACCCATACATAGAGTTGGCCCTATATATTAGAGCAAGGGCTGGCGAATGCTTTTTATACAAGGGCAAATAGCAAATATGTTAGGATTTGCTGGCACATATGGTTTAGTCTTTTGGTTACTCTTCGTTTTATTTGCTTGTTTTACAAACCTTTGAAAATATATATATATATATAAAAAGAAACTAACACAAAAATAATCTTAGTTTATGGGTCCTACAAAAAACCTCCTAATCCCTGTAGTAGTGACCGATGAGAGGAATGAGAATGTACCTGCATTCTGCAACGAGGTCAAAAATACTGAAGAAAGATAATGCAACATTGTTGCTTACAATTAAATGGGTTGACCTTGAAATTGATTATTTTTTCTACTAGAACATTAGAACATTAATGCTGGCTTTTCTGTATTGTAAGTGTCACTTTCATTTTATCTCCATATGGATACAATATATATCACTGGCCTTCTATAAAGAATTTAATTGGCACACATACACCCCCAAAGTGTTTGGTGTTTTCATTCTAATCAGTAGAGTATGTTTATAGTTCTTCCTTGAACTATAAGCTCATTTGGGGTTGACTAGGAATTGGGCTAGACTTCATTAAGTAGGCCGAGTTTGAGTAAGGCTGTGTTCCTAATAAGCCAAGGGATGGCATGAACTTTCAAAATGCTTTTCACATTCTTTCCTTATCATATTAATGTTATATTTTATTCTTGAAAAATTTAGTTTTGTCATTATAAATTCATATGTAACATTAAATATTGGCATCATAACCTATGTAATCTATTATCTGGTTTAGTTATGTTGGGAGGTAGGTGTTTTTAGAGAAGTCTTTCAGTATAAAAAACAATCTAACAAAATGAAAGAAAGGGAAGGAACAGAAATTCCAGAAGAGAGAAGAGAGAAAAAAATATATATATCTTCTTCATTGGTTTGATTAGAACTCTTTAAGAAAGTTCATTTCTTAATAAGATTATTGGCTACCAATTGTTATAAATCTCTACTGATAACCACAGTCTAGCCCCAAAGGGGCTATATTTAAGAAACCCTTTTTCACAGCTATTAACATTTTCCTTTTTTATATTTTCTTTCTTTCTTTCTTTCTTTCTTTCTTTCTTTCTTTCTTTCTTTCTTTCTTTCTTCTTTTCTTTTTTTTTTTTTTTTTGAGATAGTCTTGCTCTGTCACCCTGGGTGAGGTAGCCCACAGAAGCATTGCTCTTGGACTTGAGCACTCCTCTTCCCTCAGCCTCCTAAGTAGCTGGGACTATAGGTGTGCCCCACTATTCCTGGCTAATTTGTCTATTTTTAATAGAGATGGGATAGAGATGGGTCTCACTCTTTCTCAGGCTAGAACTCCTGAGCTCAAGCAGTCCACCTGCCTTGGCCTCCCAGAGTGCTGGGATTACAGACTAGGGCTACCCAGGGGCAGCCATATTAATCCTTTCCAATACAATATTTCTGCTACCCACATACTCTCTAGCTCTTTTTTATTTGGGGTGGAAAAGATGTTGGTGAATTACTTGTAATTATCCTACAGTTTTGTTTTTTTTGTTTGTTTGTTTTTCCTTGCAGTTTTTGGCTGGGGATAGGTTTGAACCTGCCACTTCCAGCATATGGGGCTGGCGCTGTACTGCTTTGAGCCACAGGTGCTCTCCGTATCCTACAGTTTTAAAAGAGAAAAATATAAATGTGAACTCACTTTATGCTTTTATTATCATAAAATAAAGTGTTTTTGTTTAATTTTGTCTGACATAGGATCTGAAAGGATTTTAAATACCTAAGCCTAATACAATCTACTATCAGTTCACAACTGAAGAAACCTTAGCTATCCTCCATCAAATTCAGAAAAAAAAAAGGATTTTCAAAGAGTTTTCTTTCTTTTTTAGTTTACTGAATAAACAAGCTAAGAAATACACACATACCGACCATCTCAGAACAAGGATCTGTTTCTTTGGCTTTCATTCACAAACAGAAAAAGCTATAAATCAATGAAACTTAATCTTAAATGGCGTGCTGAAATAATGGACCATCCATGTCCAAGAAGCATTCTGATTCTTATAAGCTGGGATAGATAATTTAACAAGTGTTCATGTCACTGGCAGTGTCTCTATTAGGACTTTCAGATATTTGTTATCGTTTTAAAAATTCTATGAGTGCTTCAGGCTGTCTTTCAGTTCTCAGGTATTCCTTTGGTGCCTAGCACAGAGTTTGTCCATTATAAGATTCAATACAGACATGTTGACTGATTAAGTTTTATCCCGAAGCTATTCTTGAACCTCATAAATCTCTTCTCTCTCAAATTTGTCACGCTGAATATACGAGAAAGGGAAAGCACAGTGTACCTCTCTAGATCCTATGTTAGTCCCTCATTGTCCTTGCATCAAGTTACAAAGATTTATTTTTTTTAATCAGCCCTGATGAAGCAGTCCCTTCAACCAGTTAACCTTTCAGGCTGTTTTTCCCTTATCTCTGAAAATTTATCTTTAACAGTCTTCTATCAGGGTGTTCAGAAAGATCCAAAGTGATGCAGCAGGGATGTATATGAAACAGAGTAAGAAGGTAACAACTTACTTCATAGAAATATAAAGAATACTGTCTACCCTACCCACCTACATTTTACAAACATACACACATACACACACACACACACACACACACACACACACACACACACACATATATCCATGCTTATATGTACAGTGTTTATCATGATCATCTATTATGAATTTCAGAATGATAGGTATATAATCATTCATTTACAGTGTTCATGGCCAGATGGTAATGGCCTGGTACCTAAAAAAAAGCCCTTTCCATAGAGATAGGAGCTGAAGGAAGAATCAGAAAATTCCATAGAGACAGGAGGTAAAGGAAGAGTGAAGGAAATTGTTAACAGGGTAAAAAAAGGACAGGGAGTAGAGATATGGAAATGTAGTAAAGCATGATTTTTGTTGATGCCCACAGGTTAAATGTATCTTCTGACAACATATTTTAAAATATTAAACATTTCGATTTTTTTCCAGTATTCACTTAGCACAAATTTATCTTAACTAAATGTTGCATGTTATATGTTTATAATTAACAACAAAAAAGGAACAGTTTAGAGCATTAGAAGCAAAATTTTCATTTCCCAACTCTTTTGAAAAAATAGTACAATATATTTTAGTTGCTCTAAATGGCACTTTTCTGGATGTTTATGATATCAGATCACTTTGGTCTAAAATTTAAAGTTATCTTAATGTTCAGTTGCATGTCTAAATTTACTTAATTTTCGAAACATCCAAACTCCTGTTGATGTTGACAGCCTCATCATTCTGAAATATACCTGCCTATTTTCTCTTTGTTTTTAGGCAGTGTGTTTTGCTGGAGATTCTAACCCTTTAGGAAATATAAGAATGACAGGCAAACCAAGGAGCATTCTCTTTCCTAAAAATAGTGAAAATTCAAGAAGATGCTCATCAAATAATTTTGAAACTTGAAAACATCCATAGTCATTATCTTCTGTGATGTGTAGAATAATTAAATGGAACATCAGCATGACATCAGCAGTAGATAATTTTTAGCCATAAAATGCCATTCTCTCCCATTAACTTGAGGATTGTTGGAGGTTTTGGTCTCCATTTCACCAGACAGAGTACAAAACATTGTGACATGCTTACTATTTCTTCCGCCAAGATGTCCACTCGATTTCTCACCCTTTACAGATTTGTTGATTTCATCCTGCATTTAACTGCCAAAAAAGCGTGTGCAGCACCAGTAACAAAGTGAAAATGAATTATGCATCAGAAGGAACTGCATTTGAGTCAAAAAACTTAGACTTCAGCATCTTCAAATTACAATATGATTTAAGAAGGAATACATTTAAGAAGATAGCAATGGACTGAGGTGAAAAGGCCAGCATTGGCCTGGTTCAATATAATTTACCTTTCAATTATTTATTTTTTAAAGAGCTGCTAAGTTCACTGAATCTCTTTAATGGCAATGTCAAAAGTATGGAGACTGGAGAAAAGCCATAAATAATACTGACAGATTGTTAGACATGGTAATGTTACAGGGCATGCTGCAAACCGAAGCACTCACCAGAGCAGAAAGAGCACACCAGGAGCTATGAAAGCAAGGGACTGGACTGTCCTCCCTGGGTGGTGATGATAGCTGAACTTAGGTACCTCTCTATGAATTTAAGTGCTTTACCATGCTACATTTGTGAGAGTCATGCTCTTCTATGTTGACACCTGGATAGTTATCATTAACTATCCTGGATAATTAGTTTAAATTATCCACCTTTAATTTTACCAAAAGAAAAATAAATTTAATAGAATGCTCTCATACATTCTTCAATTAACCACACAGTGACTAGAACTATAAAAGAATCCTGGAGGGGGACATGAGGCAATGACTTGTTCATCCTTCACAAAATCGGTCATCAAGGGAATAGACTTCATCAAATTGAGGAAACATATGGGTGAAAACAGAGGGTTAAACAAGATGTTGAGAAACTGGATGAAAGAAAAAGTGTTTATTAATACAGAGATGGGAGGAAGAAAAGGGGCATGATGGAGTACTGGAGCCTGGACTACAATTCGGGATCCCCAGGATTCACCAAGGAAAGCAGAAGAAATCCAGAGACCTTCAAGATCAGCCACATGGGGTCATTCAACCTCAACCCTACTTATCCACAGGCTAGTCTGTTCTGTCTATTGGGCAGCTTTTGTTTGCAGAATTAATTCTCCAATCTTTCCTGACTATGCACTTTATTTGTGTGCCCACAAAGGCAGCCAGTGACCTGAGAAATCACTGATGGTATCTCTGACATTTCCTTTTCCAGTGTGAGAATTTTTCCTTCTTTCTAATCAGGAATGGGCACTGGGGTGGTATCATAGGTGATTAAATGCATTCTATGATACATGGCATGATGAGAGAGCTGGTAGGAGAAGAGGTATTTCATGATCACATCACCAGTAAGTCATAGCTTTTATCCCATAATATGAACAGGTATTGAGTCCATAATTATGAAAAAAGATATGCAGGGCACAAAAGAAATAGTATTTCATCTGCTTCTTTTCACTCCAAGATCTGAGGTTCCTCTTCATTATGCCTTAAGTTCTCAAAATTATGTCTTTCATCAAATCACTCCCTTGCTAACAATTCAAAATAGTGCCTATTTCCTAGGAAATGAACCTTAGTTCAAATTATTTAGCTTGCCTTTAAAATAAAACCTAATAATCAAGTATCTATTCCTGTAGTTTTTATTAACCATTATTATATATTATTGTTACATTCCAATTTCTGGGTCTAAATATTTATTTTTGCTTTCATTCTAATGCTGAGTTTTCTTCTATCAGACTTTTCATATTTTTATCCACTATTAACATGTCTAACATGCTTGAAAAAACAACTCTTCTCTTAGAGAAAAAAATGGGCAGACTATGGCCCAAAAGCCAAATCTGGCCCATTACATGTTTTTGTAAATAAAGTTTTATTGAAACACAGCCACACTTACTCTTTTCCTGTATTGTCTATTGTTGTTTATGTGCTTCAAAACCTTTAAAATAGGTTATCTATTTTAAAAAGTATATTTATCAACCTCTAAGTTACACTAATAAGTACTAGTATATTATTCTCTACAAAAATCATTTTGTTCAAGGAATACATGAAATAATAATATTTTTTCATAAACTCTATGTCAGGCCAATCTTATCTTTACATATGCCATAAACAACTCATTTTTTACACAAATTTCTTACTATGTTGTACTCAATTACGCCATATGATTATCAAAAAACTTTTACTTTTTATTTAGAAAGTCTTACTAAACACAGAATATTCTATCCTCACTTGAATTTATGTAATTTACCATGCTTTGGCATGAAGTAGGTATCATGCATGGGATACACAAATGTGAACTCAACTAAAGTGAAATGAGGCAGATAGGTGAAGCCTTCATGCAGGGCAAGGCTGGTGATTCCAAGGACACACTGAAGGGATCACTGAGGCCTCAGGTTTAGAATTATTTTTCATTGGTTATTCCTGCAAAAGTTTTACTCCTGTCTACTCATTATTTGCTCTGTCATCAAACAACATTAACTAAAAAGTAACCCTCCCCATGTGCTGTGTTTCCAAACTATGAAAGACTAACTCAGTTTTCTCATGACCATTTCTCACATGGATGAAACAAAATTTTCATTCTGTTGCCACGCAGCCATTCTGCCACACTTACACTATCTTTATGATGCTACAGGTATTGGGATGCACATTCCCTCTCATTATCACCATTTTCTGCACCTCTTAGAAACATTTTTCCCTCCAGCAGATCAGTGTTTCCTAGCTTAGTTGCAAGCATTATGGGCAAGGTCACATGGAAAGAAGGAAAACAGAATTGGGAACCAGGAGCATGGTTTTCTAGTTTGGATTCTTACTCATTTAATTGGAAAACTTGGGGAATTTGTTTCTTCAATTCTTAAATGGACAGATGGGTTAAATCAGGAGTTTGCAAGTATAAAAAGATGTTTAGATATATAGCTTATGATTTAAAAAGAAAAACAAAAAAAAACCAAAAACAAACAAACAAAAAACAACTTAATTCTGTCACTGACCCCTGAGTGAATCTGTGAGCAAACTGAGCAGAACTCATGGTTAGTTTCCTTCCATTCTCAGCTTGTTCTCTGGGTGTTCAAGGTCTATCCTATATTCTATAGGATAGCACCAATTTGTAAAATTCTTTCACATTCTAAATTTCTTCCACCTCCTATCATTCTATAAACCATTTTGTTCTAATCGTTTACTATCTTTAAACTTATTCTACTGTCATCTGCACTTTTTTCCAACACAACATAAAGAGAAGAACAATAAAACCAAAGGAATATTTAAGGATTTCTAAGAAAAGGAAGTTAATTGTTCAGAATTGCACCACAAAGTTCTAGCACAGATTGCCCAAACAGTGTGGCATGAGACCAGTTTGAGGGTCAATAGAAATTTCATTCTGAAATTGGCAAAGTCATGCCTGTCTTTCACCTCACTGATAGATCAAAGGCAGAGTCAGATTCCACTTCTAGGAATAGGCACGAGGTCACCAATAGTTGAAGGTTTTTTTCTTTTGTTTTGTTTTAAATTTTATTCTTCATACTTGTGCCCAGAAAAAGGAATGTTTTCACAACTACAGTCTATGCCCTTCTGTCCTATGGGGAAGATGTAGGGGAACTCAGTGCAGAGAAATCATTGCTGCTTAATATGAAAATGTTTACATAAGAGCAAAATGCCAGTGGACTAGTGTGTCAAAATGGGGAAGCCAGAGTTTCCTCAAGCCTAAGTAGCTACAATTTGGAAAAAAAATTAACTACAAATAAAGACAGCAAAACATGACTATACTGCAGATATTTCTTGCTTGATATTTACATTAAAAAAAATCCCTTTCTGATTAAACATCCAAGGTGGTTATCTTCTCTACATTAGACAGCCTTAACCCTTGATTAGCCACATTCTGGGGAAGGCTTTCATAGTCTCTAAGGAGAAAATCGAATTTTCAAAACATAATTATTTTCCATCTATTCAATTGAAGAAAAATAAGATATGAGATTAAGAGGAGTAAGAAAATAATATTAATTTATTTCATGAAAACAATATTAGAGTAAATAAGGCTGAAAGCAAAATTAAGTACTTTCTCTCCAAAAACAAGTCTACTGATTTCAAGGTTTGTAGTTTAACTTTGTCCGAAGTTATCTGGAGTTGGCTTTTAATATTTTGTTTTTTTCACCATGCATTCTCTTTTCTCCAGTTAAAAACTAAGTCTCTCAACCCATTGTTTTTCTCTGGGAGGAGAAGAAAGAAATAGAATATGAATAAAACTGTTTTTCCACAAGCCAGGGTGACTACACTGATGCCCTAGGACCCACTTACTTGCAGGAACTGGAAAAGAACGGAAGCTTTATTTTCATATAACAGCCAAAGGACTAGCTAACTACTAAGCAGTTAGCTAGTTATGACATAGTATCTTGCTCACACCTTTGTAAAACATAAGAAGGAAAAGTCAATTATGAGTGAGTAAAATTAAGAAAAAAACAAACAAACATTGTGTCTGAGTAAAATGAAATGTGTATGAGGTTGCATTTTAGTGGGGATGTGTGTGAGAGAAAGTGCCTTCATTTTTATTAATACATTAATTCTTAGGAATTGGTGTACCCTGCAAAGATAATAGATAAAGAGAGTTAGGGGGCCTTTGGAGACCCTCACTGAGTTTATTGGGTCAAGATAATATTACTTCTCCTTGATTCTCTTGAATACCATACTCCTTTTCCCATCAAACCAAGCTATATACTAGTCTACTAACCATTACAACCATCTGATTGATGCTCATATGGGAGAATGTATAAATGTACCACAATTTACTAATCCATTCATGGTTTGATGGGGACTTGGGCTTCTTCCATGACTTAGCAATTATGAATTGGGCTGCAATAAATATTCTGGTACAGAATGATTTTTGGTCTTCTGTGTATATACCTAGTAAAGGAATTATAGGATCGAATGGCAGGTCTATTTTTAGATCTCTGAGTATTCTCCAAATCTCCTTCCAAAAGGAACGTATTAGTGTGCACTCCCACCAGCAGTGTAGAAGTGTTCCCTTTTCTCCATATCCATGCCAACACATCTGGTTTTGAGATTTTGTTCTATGGGCTAATTTACTGGAATTAGGTGATATCTCAAAGTAGTTTTGGTTTGCATTTCTCTGATGATTAAGGATGATGAGCATTTTTTTCATGTATCAGAAGGCTATGCACCTGTCTTCCTTAGAGAAGCTTCTTCAAGTCCTTTGAAGACTCTTCAAGTCCTTTGCCCACCCTCAGATGGGATCACTTGTTCTTTTCTTGCTAATACATTTGAGTTCTCTGTGGATTCTGCTTATCAAACCTTTGTTGGAAGTATAACCTGCAAATATTTTCTCCCATTCTGAGGGCTGTCTGCTTGCTATACTTATTATGTTCTTGGCTATACAGAAGCTTTTTAGTTTGTTCATGTCCCAATAGTGTATTTTTGATACTGCTTCAATTGCCTGGGGAGTCCTCCTCATAAAATATTCACCCAGGTCGATTCTTTCAAGAGCTTTCCCTGCACTTTCTTCTAGTATTTTTATAGTTTCGTGTCTTAAGTTTAAATCTTAATCTAGTGAGAGTCTGTCTTAATTAATGCTGAAAGGTGTGGATCCAGTTTCAGTCTCCTACAGGTCACCAGCCGGTTCACCCAGCACCATTTGTTAAATAGGGAGTCTTTTCCCCACTTTTTTAACTGGCTTGTCAATGATCAAATAACGTAAGTAGCTGGATTCATCTCTTGGTTCTCTATTCTGTTCCAAACATCTACCTCTCTGTTTTTGTGCCAGTACCATGCTGTTTTGATCACTATTTATAATACAGTCTCAGGTCTGGTAGCGTGATTCCTCCTGCTTTGTGTTTATTCCTGAGTAATATGTTGGCTATTTGAGGCTTTTTCTGATTCCATATAAAACAGAATATTATTTTTTCAAAATCTTTAAAATGTGGCAGTGGAGCTTTAATAGAAATTGCATTTAAATTATTTATTGCTTTGGGTAATATAGACATTTTAACAATGTTGATTCTTCCCAGCCATGAGCATGATATGTTTTTCCATTTGTTAACATCTTCAGCTATTTCTTTTCTTAAAGTTTCACAGTTCTCTTTATAGAGATCTTTCACATCCTTTGTTAGGTAAACTCCCAAATATTTTATCTTCTTTGGCAGTACTGTGAAAGGAATAGAATCCTTGACTGTTTTTTTGGCTTGGCTATTGTTGGTATATATAAAGGCTATAGATTTATTGGTGTTGATTTTATAGCCTGAGACATTGCTGAATTCTGTGATCACTTCTAAGAGTTTTGTTGTAGAATCCCTGGTGTTTTCCAGATATACAATCATATCATCTGCGAAGAGTGAAAATTCGATCTCTTCTAACCCTATGTGAATACCCTTGACTATCTTTTCTTCCCTAATTTCAATACTTAAAACTTCTATTACAATCTTAAAGAGCAATGGAGACAATAGGCAACCTTGCTTAGTTTCTAATCTAAGTAGAAATGATTTCAATATAAGTTTGTTCAATATGATATTGTCTGTGGGTTTGCTGTAGATGGCCTCTATCACCTTAAGAAATGTCCCTTCTATACACATTTCCTTGTGTGTTCTGATCATGAAAGGATGCTGGATATTATCAAAATATTTTTCTACATCGATTGAGAGAATCATATGATGTTTATTTTGTAGTTGGTTTATGTGCTGAATTATATTTATAGACTTACATATATTGAACCAGGCTTGAGAGCCTGGGATAAATACCACTTGGTCATGGTGTATAATTTTTTTGATGTGTTGTTGGATTCTGTTTGTTAGGATCTTATTGAGTATTTTTGCATCAATATTCATTAGTGATATTGGTCTATAATTTTCTTTTCTTGTTGGGTCTTTCCCTGGTTTAGGAATTAAGGTGATGTTTGCTTCGTAGAATGTGTTGGGTAGAAGTCCTTGTTTTTCTATATTTTGGAAGAGGTTTAGTAATATAGGTACTAGTTCTTCCTTAAAGGTTTGGTAGAATTCTGACGCAAATCCATCTGGTCCTGGGCTTTTCTTTTTAGGGAGATTTTGTATAGTTGATGCTATTTCAGAACTTGATATAGGCCTTTTCAACATTTCCACTTCGCTCTGGCTAAGTCTTGGTGGGCAGCGTACTTCCATGTATCGGTCAATTTACTTCAGATTTTCATATTTCTGTAAGTAAAGTTTCTTGTAATATTTGTTAAGAAGTTTTTGAATTTCTGAGAGGTCTGTTTTTAATTCTTCTTTACTATTTGAGTGATGAAATTAGGGATTTTAGTTTTTTTTTCCTGGTTATGTTGGCCAAAGGTTTATCTATTTTATTTTATTGATCTTTTCATAAAACCAACTTTTTAATTTATTGATCTGTTGTATAATTCTTTTGTTTTTAATTTCATTTAATTCTGCTCTGATTTTGGTTATTTCTTTTCTTCTGCTGGGTTTGGGATTGGAGTGTTCTTCCTTCTCCAGGTGCTTGAGATGTCCTATTAAGTTATTAACTTCCTCTCTTTCCATTTTCTTGAGGAAGGCTTGCAGTGCTATAAATTTCCCTCTTAGGACTGCCTTTGCAGTATCCCAGATGTTCTGATAATTCGTGCCTTCGTTATTGTTTTGTTCCAAAAATTGGGTGATTTCCTTCTTAATCTCATCTGTAACCCATTTATTCTTCAGCATAAGGTTATGTAGTTTCCATGGTTTTGTATGGGTATGCAGATTCCTGTTGTTATTGAGTTCAACTTTTATTCCATGATGGTCGAAGAAGATGCAAGGAATAATTTCTATTTTACAAAATTTTCTGAGGTTAGATTGTGGCCTAGGATATGGTCGATTTTGGAGTATGTTCCACGAGCCAATGAGAAGAATGTGTATTCAGTTTTGTTGGGATGAAATGTTCTGTAGATGTCTGTTAAATCCAGATGTTGAATGGTTAAGTTTATACCAAAAATTTCTTTACTTAGCTTCTTTTTGGAGGATCTATCCAGCACTGTTAAAGGGGTGTTAAAATCTCCAACTATTATGAAACTGGAGGAAATCAAGTCTCTTAGAGTTTCTCTTAAAAATTGAGGTGCATTATGGTTGGGTGCATAAATATTAATAATTAAAATCTCATATTGAGTATTACCTTTAACAAATATGAAGTGTCCATCCTTATTCTTAATTATTTTGGTTGGTTTAAAGCCTATTGCATCTGCAAACAGGATTGCAATGTCTGCTTTTTTCTGCTATCCATTTGCTTGGAGTATAGATGACCATCTCTTCACCTTGAGTCTATATTTTTCTTTTAAGGTAAAATGAGATTCTTGTATGCAGCAGATATCTGCATTTAGTTTTTGTATCCAGTCAGCCAACCTATGCCTCTTTAGAGAACAATTTAAACCATTCACACTAATTGAGAATATTGATAAGCCTTTTGAGAGTCTGGTAAACATTTTTAATCCTTTTGCAACTGTGGAATTTGGAATTTGATCAAAAGTTTCTGTGTGGGTTTTCTTTTGTGGTGGAGGATTATGCTGGTCTTTATGCAGGATAGGTCTGAGACTATCCTGGAGAGCTGCTTTAGTTATAGCAAATTTCTTCAACATGTGAATGTCATTAAAGTATTTAATTTCTCCATCATAAATGAAACTCAGTTTAGCTTGATACAGGATCCTGGGTTGAAAGTTATTTTGTTTTAGGAGATTAAAAGTCAAGGACCATCCTCTTCTAGCTTGAAAGGTTTCAGCAGAGAGATCTGCAGTTATTCTAATATTCTTCCCCTTGTAGGTTATGGTTTTCTTTTGTCTGACTGCTTTCAGAATTTTCTCCTTCATATTAACTTTAGTGAAATTTTTTACCTCCTGTTTTTTGCCAGGCTTTGCCCAGCTGACTACTACTTTTTCCAGGCTTTGGACCAGTTCCTGTAAGGA
>CAUYPK010026831.1:0-45536 GCA_963574355.1 Loris lydekkerianus
GCTATAACCCAACTATACCACAAGACTATGGGGAAAGGACCAAGGAAGGGGAAGGGAGGGGGGAGGTTTGGGTGGAGGGAGGGTGATGGGTTGGGCCACATCTATGGTGCATATTTTTATCTATAATAAAAAAAAAATAAAAATAAATAAATAAAAATAAAAAAAAATTTAAAAAAAAACACTTACTGAGCACCTACTATGTGTCAGTCAGCATGCACAAGATAAAAACCCCCTTTATTCACAGAGACCAAGAATTACAATTGCATGAGGTCTAGCAGAAGCCTCCCGAAAGCACTCTGTGAGGAATTCTCCCAACTGTAGACAAATGGCCCCTACACATCCAGACAACCTCAGCCCCAGATGCAGGCATTGGTGCCCACCAGCAAGTACGCACAGTTGTGGTCACGTCCTTGTGTAACCATAGCGAGGGTCTGACCACCAAGGGTAGGCTCCACTCTTTCCCATCTAAGCCACCCTGGACTTGGGAACAATATTTATGGGCAGACATTGGTAGGAGAACAGATGTCCAGGCAAATGGTCTGGGACCCCTGGGAGGGAGTCCAGAGGACACTACCTCATAATGAAAAGACAGTAACTGAGGAACAGACCCCTGTCCCACATCTTCAAATATCTGGGGGTCTGGACAATAAGGCCCTTTGCCCCAGCAAAACATCTTTTTTTTTTTTTTTTTATTAAGACAGTCTCACTTTGTTGCCCTCTGTAGAGTGTTGTAGCATCATAGCTCATAGCAACTTCAAACTCTTTTGCCTCAGCTTCCCTGGTAGCTGGGACTACCGGCACCCACCACAACACTCAGCTATTTTTTTTTCTGTTTAGCAGACCCAGGCTGGGTTCCAACCCACCAGCCCCAGTGCATGTGGCTGGTGCCTTAACCACTTAGCTACGGGCGCCCAGCCTCCAGCAAAACATCTTGAGCAGACTGAAAAGACCAGGGCCTTGGACAACTTTCATTTCTTTGTGCCTCAGTTTTGCTATCTACTAAAATTTACTACTTAAAAAAAAAAAAAAAGCAGTAAAGCCAAAAAATGAGATGATAAAGATCTCCTTTAAAAGAATAAAAGAAGAATAAATGTATAGCCGGGCATTGTGGCGGGCGCCTGTAGTCGCAGCTGCTCAGGAGGCTGAGACAAGAGAATCGCGTAAGCCCAAAAGCTGGAGGTTGCTGTGAGCCGTGTGACGTCATGGCACTCTACCGAGGGCAGTAAAGTGAGACTCTGTCTCTACAAAAAAAAAAAGAAGAAGAAGAAATGTATACAGGCCTCCCTGGCACAGTGATTCTTGGTGGTGGGGTGCATCAGAATCTGCTGAGGTGCACCCAATCCCTGTCCCCCAGGTCTGGGGCAGTGCTTCTCAACCTTCCTAATGCCTCCTAATGCCACGACCCTTTAATACAGTTCCTCGTGTTGTGGTGACACCCCCCCATAAAATTATTTCTGTTGCTACTTCATAACTGTAATTTTGCTACTGTTATGAATCATCTGTAAATATCTGATATGCAGGATGTATTTTCATTGTTACCAAGGGGTCGTGACCACAGGTTGAGAACCGCTGCTCTGGCATATTCCAGGCCTCTCCTACGTATGGGACTAGAGCCCCTCGAGGAGAGGTCTGTCAGGCAGCAGATCCTCATCGCTGAGACTACAGAAGGGCCGAGTCCAGGGGCAGCCAGAAGGAATTCCAGAAGGAATGCCAATAGTGAGGTACCCTTTGTTTCTACCCCCATCCCAGAGATCTGATTCTGGGGAGGAAACATCACCCTCCTTGTGTAAGTCAACCAGTCCCCTAGGGACCTGCCACTTCAGACAATGCATGACCAAGTTCTGGACCACTTCTCTTTCTGGTCACCACTGGCCACCACCCCAGCCCAGCCCATTTCCCAGGTCCTGAGCCCTCACCTTAATAACTGTGACTCTTTATTTCAGGATTCAGACTGCAGGCCTCCTCCTCCAGAAGTCTTCCCACATGCACTTTTTGGCTCACTCCCACACAGTGTTGGCCTGTTACACCCTCTGTCTCCGCTGCCATCAGTATGGCAACACAGGACATACGATATCACCATTGCCACTGCACCAGTCAGTGGCCCAAACAGATGATCCTCACCTGGGAAGCAAGATTTGGGGGTCTCATTCAGTTTCTCTGTTCCCAGCAACCTAGCACAGAGCAGGCAAGCAATATGCATATTTATGCTGATCAGAAGAAAGGGAGGGGGGGAATTTTTAAATCAAACAGTTCCATTAGGCACATTTTTCAAAAGTCTAGGGAAATTACAGCAAATACTATTATTAGCAAGTTCTATGTGCCAGAGAGAAGACTGAGATGTGGGGTGAATATGGTATCTCTGGTTCAAAGAGAAAAAGAGTAAAATTCAGAAAAAAATAACTACTTCTGAGGTTCTTGCTCCCTGTGGCTTAGGGGTCACAGTGATTCCATAATTTCACTCTGTGGATGAAGCACAGATCCAGGATGCAGGAGCAATTTGTCTCTGCAGAAGGCCTCTCTCAGTGAGGTCTGAGGGATACTATTGCATCCATCTGGGAAGGTCCAGGAGTCAGCTGTTCAAGTGGGAGTTCCTGGAGGCCAATTTAGAAACAGGGACAGAAATAATGCTCCCCAGTGCCCAGGGCCTTGTCATGAAAGGGCTTCTCTCTCCCATGCCCAAGAGTCCCAGAGGAAAGAGGAGGGTTTCTCCTAGCCCACCGGCTCTGGGCAGTAAAGGAGCATGGCCCGCACCTGTCCCACCTGCCTTTATGGACCCAGGAACAGGCCGTCCCTGTAGCTCAGGGTGCTTTATTCAAGAATGGCTATAAACCCCGAGTGGCATTAAAGTAGGCAGGAAATAAAATTTATTCAGAGTCAACTAGATGTAATGGAAAATAAACCATATGCCAGGCACTTGGCAAGGTGCATCCCCACAGTCTTTATTTAATTTTCACACCAACGCAGTCAGGCAGCTACTGGTCTCCTTGTTTTTCCGACAGGAAACTCAGGCATTGTCCTGCTGGAAGAAGAGAAGGCCAGAAGATAACCCTCAAAAATTGGGTGTGTAGGGCCAATGCTAAGATTTAAGTGTCTTTGAGTAAAAAAGATACTTGCTGTTTATTTGCTACCTTTCTTAAAGACAGAACAAAATAAGGGTGGTACCTGTGGCTCAAAGGAGTAGGGCACTGGCCCCATATGCTGGAGGTGGTGGGTTCAAACCCAGCCTCGGCCAAAAACTGCAAAAAAATAAAACAAAATAAAATAACAAAATAAAGTGAGATTCAGGTTTAGATTCCAGAAAAAAGAGAACTGATTGTAAAGAGGCATTAGACAGTTCACTTCCCAGGATAGACCCTGAAGGTGGCAGCTGCCCATTCTGCAGGCAGGGGACTAGACAACTTGACCTTATCCCCACGTGGGCGTCACCTAACACGCTTGGAGGTCTCCTCAGGCCACTTGGCTCCAGCCCTCACATCATGTGGGGCTTTTGGACAATGTGAAATCTGAGGCCAAACATTTCCTTCGCTAAATTTAACAAGCAGATGGGCATAGAGTTCGGATATTAAAATGAAGTCTTTTTTAAACTTTTCAATAAATGGGCAGAGTTTGGATTTTACTGATTCAATCAGAGAGGTTAACATCACTCTGTTAAAGCTAGCACAGGAGTGTGGCACTGCCAAAAAGCCCACTGTTTCATCTGTTGGATTGGGCAGTTCATCAAAGTAGCAGGGGACAGAGGTGACTAGGC
The DNA here is from genome assembly GCA_963574355.1 of Loris lydekkerianus. Taxonomy (NCBI): domain Eukaryota; kingdom Metazoa; phylum Chordata; class Mammalia; order Primates; family Lorisidae; genus Loris; species Loris lydekkerianus. Next base: position 3,749 of record CAUYPK010026831.1, read on the forward strand.
GCACGTGCAGGCCACCAGCTTGCCACAGCTGAAACCCTGGGAGGACTTCGAGGACACAAAGCAGGGCTGTGGCTGCCCTGGCTGCTGGCACCAACACTTGTGCTCTGGTCTGGAACACAGGCTCCCTGATAGGCTGTTATTAGCCCAGGAAGGCAGAACACCCTGGGCCAGAAGGGGGGATGGGGAGGGAGAAGGCAGTATGCTAAGTAAGAGCTGGGTCTAAAAAGAGGCTTCTTCCATGCCACACAGCTCATTTCAGACCAAGTGACTTACTGGTTTGAAACAAACACAAGAACATATAATTCATTGCAGAACAATCTCATGGTAAAAACTTCGCAGTCACCCCAGACATGAATGAATTTTCTTTATGGTGAAAGGAGTCATATGGCCAAAGCCCTGTCTTCTCACATGTTCAAAACCTCTCCAACCTCACAGGAGAAACCCAGGCTGCAGGAGGTTACAGGTCTCACCCTCAAGGGCCTGCCAAAGAATCAGAACTGGTGCCAGCTGACTCCGACTCAGAGACCCACTCCAGGGGGTCAGCAGCTGCCTCTGAGAATACAGGGGCTGAGAGCACTTATAAATCACTGCACGCCCGCTCTATCCTGATGCCTGATGCTCACCGTGCCTGAGGCGTGATGGCGCAGGGCAGGCCAGGTCAGGAGCCACACTGCAGGGTCGAGGCTGGAAGACTGACCAGAGCGCTGAGGGTCACCGCAAGGCCTCTTGTCCTTGCACTGCCCCCACCTCCCCCTTTGATCCTAAAGAAAAGAAAAATCCCCACTTGCATTGATTTGTCCAACCCAGAGGCAACACAAAGGCTGCACCTGTTTCCATGGAGACTCGATTGGCGAAGCAAAGGAACAAAACAGTGAGAAACACTAACCCATCGCCACCTTCCGGGCCAGCTTGATGGATGGGATGCTGGACAGCAGGCCAAAGCCCTGACAGGAAGACAGCGGAAGGATTAAAGGTAATCAGCAGATCTAGAAGCCGTACTGGGAGAGAGGCGGCCAGCAGCCTCCCCCACCCCCAGGCCTACAGACTAGCCTGGGCCTCACTCTTGAGAAAGATCCTGAACAAAATATCCTAAACAGAATCCAAAGTGAGAATTATTCACTTTACAAGAGGATTCCTTGCTTGGCAAAGGGAATCCTTGAAACAGCAAAATCCCTTGGTGGATTAAAATGTTTGTTCCGTTTCATTATCTGCTGTGGCTGAGGAGGAGGGGCCCCGGGGAGGAGTAGCTTCCAGAGGAAAGTCTGTAAGAAAAGATGACAGAACACGAGGGAGGTGTGGAGACAGGATTCTGTTTATAAAACATCTGCTGGGAAAAGCTCAAAAGAAAACTGAGACTTGGCAGCTTTAAAACAGAAAGGTGAGTGAGAGGCCCGTTTCACTGGAAGGACATGGAAACTGAACAGCGGAGGAAGCTGGGCAGCAGCAGGTGTCGGACAAAGACCCTCAGGCTGCCACAGGCCCTGCCGGGAGTGCATGGGCACCCTTGAAGTCAGTAGACTTGGAGGAAATGTGGGGGGCAGAAATGTGGGCAGCTCTCACCTCCCCAAGGGCAACAAGAAGGCAAAAGGCTTGAAGTGTCCCAGTGAAGGCCAGAGGAAGATGCCAACAGCAGACTCAGCAGGTGGCAGGGGTTCAAGGGCAGTCATAAGAGCCTCTTGGCTCGTTCTCTCACTCATCAGATGACACGTATTAAGCACCTCTTCACACATGACATCCTGGGAAGAGGACAAGGCCATGCATCAACAAAACCCTGCCCTTGGAGAGTCTCCACCAGGCCTTCACTCCACCGAGCATTTTCCTGACCATAATTCCTTCAGGGAACAAAGACCAAGGACGATAGCAAGGATATTTACTGAGCATACTATGTGGGCCAGATGCTAACTAGCCACTGCCTCACAAATCCTCTCAATCACTCCATGAGGGAGTTACTTTCCTACTCCTCATTTACTGGTGTGGAGAGACAGGCACAGAGAGGTAAGTAGCTTAACCAAGGTCACACAGCTAGAAAGTGGAAAAGTCAGGATTTAATCACAGGTCTGCCGAACTTTAGGGTCTTTGAACACTAGGCTAGATCCTGGCCACATCAGCCCATTTAACAGATAACAACAGCGAGGATAAGAGAATGCAGTGATGCACATGAGATAGAGGCACTGGATGGCCTCTGAAGACCAGCTCTCCTGAAGTTTTTTTTGCCTTGTGATGCCTCCCCCAGGAATGCCAGCTGGCTTTCTTGGACTGCTCTGTGGCCGTGAGGTGCCTTCCCTGTTCTGGGCCTCAGTTTACCCCTCTGAAACAAGGAGGCATCATTATAGTGTGAGCCTCCCCCCATCTCACTGAGAGGAGCCATGAAGAAACATGGACATGCATTCAAGGCATCACCAGGGAGCCAGCGGGAGAAGCAGGCTCAGACCTGGCTCCGACAAAGGTTCCCAGAGCTCTACAAGCTTTGGATGCCCCACGTCATGTTCACAGAGCAAAACTCCCGGCAGCATCTCCAGGTCTCTAGTTCAAATGTCTTCCCAGCAGGGTGCATGTGTTGAACCCCTGGGCAACCCAGGGATTTCCCAGGGTTTGCAGACATGGATGACTTCTAGAAAATCCATTTCCAAAACCTCCAGTTCCACGTGTATTCCTTCCTAAAACATACCTGCTGGGAGCTGTCTAGATCTGCCAGCTCTCCCTTCACAGGGGCCCTCAAACACATCCCAAAACAAAGGCCCACTTCCAGCCATCCCAACCTCCCCCTGGTGCCCTGCCCTGGGATGTCAAAGCCACCAGAGAGACAACTGGAGAACACAGCCCTTGTGGGGAGACAAAGAGAGCGTCCTTAAGCCACAGAGAAGGGAGCTGGCCATATTTATCTCTCTTACCTACCCATCTGTTAATTTAGGGTTAGAATTAGGAAGCAAGGAAGCTGACGAGGGGACATCTGTTTAACCTACTTAATCAATATTTGAATTTAAAAAATGGTGTCAGGCTTTTTCTGACACAAAGCGTGATTTGCCTGACTAGTCTAATAACGAGATTCAGCTTGGCCAATTAGGAATTACCGCAGACGTTGTCCGTGATTGCCTGGGCTGAGTGTGTTGCTCTCAGGCTTTGACAAAAATATATTTGAAGCCAATATATGACATAGAATAAACCTGGAAATACATTCCACTTAAAGTTATGATGAAAATAATTGTACACATCAATTAAAAAATGTGTGAGGAGATACACGGTTTTTCAAAATTCTTTTGACAGGTGTGAGAGTAAAAAAAAAGACTTTGAAGCCTATTGCTTTGGTTCCCTGGAGCCATGATCAAAGGCTCAGGCGCCCATGCTGACAGATCCACTGGGCCATGTGCACAGAAAGCCCTCAGGAGAAGGCAGCTGCGGGGGATACAAAATCACCAGACCTGGAACCCGGTGTAAGTTTGTGTCTACTGTGTGGCTGAGGAAGCTAAGTCACCCAACCTTCCTGAGCCTCAGTTTCCTTGTAAGTGCATGGGGATGACACCATATGAGGCACAGCCAAAGTCTTGGTGATAATGATGATGATGGTATTAAACGCATAATGAAAAAGTGCAGCAGCACAAACAGCCCCAGATCGTAGCCAATCGGCCAGCGTCTTCTGTCTGGCTTGGACAACTTTATGATATTTGTCTCCAGATGATATTAAAAACTAATATTTATTGAGCGCTCACTATGTGCCAGATGCTGGGCTAATTGCTTTCCAGGCCCCAACTCATTTTGTTTTCACAACAACTCTGCGGATAAGGTACCATTCTCGTTCCCAAGTCACAGGTACAGAAAGCGCACAGATTTGTTTGGCTCACTCAGCTAGCAATTAAGGGCCCAGTGAGTCTGCTCAATTCCAGTAAAAACTCTCCCTACTCAAAGTGTGGCTTATAACCAGCAGCATTCACATCAACGGGGACCTTATTACCAACACAGGATACCGGGATCTACGATTAACCTACTGAATCTGCATTTTAGCAAAATCTGGGAGGGTTCACGTGCACCTCCAAGTTTGACAATTCAAACTACTCTAAAACACCAGTCTGGATGATTTATCTCCCTGGTTTCATCTTGCTGTAGGTAACATCAGGATTGTATGTGCTTTTCCCTTGCACATACACACAGCCGGCACTTAAATAAGCAAGATGGCTGGGGGGAGGGGTTATAACAATCCATCAGTAATACATACAAAATGCATTTTTAAAAAAGGGTTAGGAGGATTCACAACTAACTGTCACTAGGGGTCACTTCTGAGGAGTGGTATGGGTGGGGGCAGGAGGGCTTTATATTATTTGAAATCTTTAATATACAGAATGCAGTTGCCTATTGGCCATATAATTAAAAAGGAATGCATGTTTTAAAACAAGTACAGATCCTGGAAACTGATTGTACATTATGAGTTCCATCTGTCCAAGGTTATTGATGGGTTCCAGCCTGGGACCGTAGAAGGCCAAGTTAAGAATGAACGAGAGATGTTGGTGGAATAAAAGGAGTGCTATGTTTGGAGCCGGAAGACACAGATTCAAGTCCAGGCTCTGTCCCTACTGTGCTGTGGGACCCCAAGGCTCTTCTGGGGGCCAGCTATAAACTGAGGGTAACTCCACTACCCTCTCAGCCCCACAGTGCTGGGGCAGGGATCAATGCTGCAGTGAAGTGCTGCAGTGAAGTGCATTAAAGGCCCTCGTGAACTGCAAGGTGCTGCCCAATAAAGAAAAGAGATTTTTAAAAAAACACTCTGAACATTCATCTTCACTCATTCCATTCCTAAACACAGATATTCCATGACTTTATAAGGAAGATGTACAGAATAACCTGGATTTAGATTCCATGGGAGCCTCAGGCTGATTTTCAAATCCTTATTCGAACTTAGAAGTTAGATTTGGACCTGGTTCAAAATAGGGAAAAAAGGGCTATTTCTCAATGTCTGGCCCATTTTCTCTGTGCTTGTTGCGCCTGGTCTCTCTGTAGGCTCGCAAGTTCTCAGGAGCATCTGTTCCAAGGTTCAAGGTTCTGCGTGCCCCCTGTCTGGACATGGTGGCTGCATCATCCTGAGATTTCTGTGACTCCTACCAGTAACTGACTCCACTGCTGTGTCCTAACTGCTCTTAGAGCAAAAGTCTCATGTCTGTTGTTCAGCTCAATTTCAGCTACTGCCTCCATTTCCCATCTTTTATCTTGGAACTCAGATCTGAAGATCTAGAAAGAGCAGAAAGTATTACCCTTCACTCACGTGGAAAGTATGGAGTTTGGGTCTGCAGGGATAAAGTGATTGGCTCAGACCCATACAGCTCGCTTAAAATAAACAGAGTTGGATCAGGGGCTCTGGTTCCAAAGTTCAGGCTCCTTTATCCAAGTTTTCTCTATGACCCTTGAAAATACCTCCTATTTTAAAGATTTGCCTATCATGCCTTTGCAACTTGCCTGTCACTGACCTCACCCCTCTGACTCCTCATTTGAGGAGACACGAATCTGAGGACTAGAAGCCATCATACTTTTTCTCAAACTGAACAACCCTAAAACCACATAGTCTGAAAGTATTACTGAAATTGAGCCAAAAAAGAAACCCCAGCCAGATTTTCCAAGGAGACCCACACTCATCTAAGCCATTATGAGCTTAGATTACAGTAAAATAATGGCAAAAAAAAGCCTGGGGGCAGACAATTCCAATCCCACTATATCTGTGGCCTTAGATGACTGGATCCACCTCACTGAGCCTCAGTTTTCTCATATGCAAGCCAGGGAGAGTACTACCACTTTTCAGATTAGAGATAAAGATAAAGCTCTTCACGTATAGGAGAAGCTCAAAAACTATTACCATCATGATCACTGTCATCTGGGACCACCCATCCCAAAGACCGTTCTCCAGTCCAGCTGTACATTACAATCACCTAGGGATTTTAATTTCTTTATTTTTTATTTCCTTTTTAAATACCAATTTCCAGATCTTATCCTCAGTGATTCTGATGTCTTGGTCTGTGGGTGGGGCCTGGGAAATCAGTATGTATTTTTAAAACTCTCCAGGGGATTCTAATGTGCACCTGTAGCTGAGAACTGGGGTCTAAATCAGTGCTCCTTGACCTTTAACATACACACACATTTCCTAGTGATCTCACTAAGATGCAGGTTCTGACTCCATAGGTTTGGTGTGAGGCATGAGAGTGCATTTCCAACTAGCTCACAGGTGATGCTACTGGCCCATGGCCTCAGGAGGAACAGCACCCAAAACTCAAGGTCTTGGGCAGATTCTTCTTCCTGGACAGTTTTAAAGGCCAGCTCTCTCCAGCCAGGCCAGAGTACACTGCCTTCTGGAAACAGAGAGTCAATTATAAGACCTCAGGTTGGGGCACAAAAACCCAAAACCAAAGACAGCCAACCAAAGTCATTGTCCCCAAATGACTCTCTGGCTTCCTGTTGGCTTTCTGGGTTCTACCAAGAGCCTATAGACAAATGTGTTCACAAAGATGCACTAGCAAATTATTATAACTGTGATACCACACCCTGCTTTCATGCACAGTTGCCTTCTCAAGCTCATCCAAGGGAGAAACCAGAAGAAAAGGGTCCTAGTTACTTTCACTTGGCTGAGCAGAGGTGTAGGAAAGAGGATGTCCAAGCCAGAAGGAGCTGAAACAATAGCAACTCTGGGCAGCCCAGACTCCTCTGATCAGCCAAGCAGGAAGCTTCCCGCAGAAGCTAACGAGGTAAAGGCACACTTGAGGAACTTTGGCAAAATCACAGCAGGGTGAGGGAGAGTGGGGAAGGCAGACCTCTGGCTTTGAGGTTGACATTCAGGTGTGACCATGAACATCAACAAAACAACATTGACTGGGCACCTACTACGTGCTGGGAAATATTATAGAAATACTTTCATGCTGGGTGTAGTGGCTAATGCCTGTAATCCCAGCAGTTTGGGGCAGCACGATCACTTGAGCCCAGGAGTTTGAGGTTGCCATGAACTATGATGGTGCCACTCCACTCCAGCCTATGGGACAGCATGAGACCTTGCCTCTAAAAAACCCCAAAGTTTTCATTTGATCCTCACATCAGTTTTGCAAGTCAGGCATCATTGTTTTCTCTGTATACATGAGGAAACTGAGGCTCAATGAATAAGTGACTTTGGAACTTACACAGGACAGAGCCAGGATTGGAACCCAAGCCTATCTAATTCTTCAGACTTCTTGATTTTTTTTTTTTTTAAAGAAATGGGTTCTTGCTATGTTGCCCTGGCTGGATTTGAACTCCTGAGCTCAAGCAATCCTCCTATCTCAGCTTCCTGAGTATCTGGACTAGAGGCACATGCCGCTGTGCCCCAATTCTTCCTACTTCTTTATACTGCTACTCGAAACTCTTACATCTCTCAGTGACCTAATTTACCCTTTTGCTGGGACAGAGGAGAAAGGGAAAAGGGGAAAGTGTATAAAATCAACACAACTGGAAAGAGCTCTGAATCTCCAAAATCAAGGAATAATGCTTATTGTTATTATTATTAACCATTATCATCATCAGAAGTATAATTAAGAGGGCCAGGCACAGTGGCTCATGCTTGTAATCCTAGTACTCTGTGAGGCTGAGACAGATTGCTTGAGCTCGGGAGTTCAAGACCAGCCTAAGCAAGAGTGAGATCCCATCTCTACTAATAATAGAAAAACTAGCCAGGCGTTGTGGTGGACACCTGTAGTCCCACTACTCAGGAAGTTGAGGCAATAGGATTGCTCAAACCCAAGAGTTTGAGGTTACTGTGAGCTAGGATGGCTCAGCACTCTACACAAAGTGACAGAGTAAGACACTCTCAAAAAAACCAACAAACAAAAAAGAAGTATAAGTAAGAGACGCTGAGAGAAAAGACTGGTGTCTGACCTATGTTTTGGGTAGCTTAGCAAGGCACCTAGCCCACACAGGTTCCAGCAGCCCAGGACACTATCTACCCAGTTCCTCTGGAAAAAAGTGAACAGCACCTGATGACTGCAGGGTAAAAACCCAGGAGCTTTTGTGGGAGAATCTGTCTGTGAATAAACAAGAGCCAAAAACCCAACAGCTCAAGGAGACTAAGCTACGTCAGGGCAACATGTCCCTGGCACCTAGCCCACCATGGCAGGCACATGGATGAAAATGACTCAGTTTATGCACTGACCCACTGATGGGTCCTGAGAGCCGACCTGAGGCTGTGTCCCCTTGCTCTACCCCTGTATAAGCCACCAGAAACTTCCTAAAGTGTCAAAGGACTTTAATGACTATGGAGCTGAGAGCTGGAGAAGATATGGAGGAGCCTCTTTCTCATTAAGGCCACAGACCTGTACCACAGCCAGGTCCCTTCTGCTAGCGCTTGGTAAGAAGGGTCCTTGGCAGAGCTGGAGAACCCAAATGAATGGCTCCTGACTTTCACACTCCATAAAGTTCTAAGGCTTAAAACAAAGGTGAGCTTGGAGGGATCAATAGCTGCAAGCAATAGGATGGCCACAGAATGCAACCGTACACAGTTATTTAAAAGAATGTTTTTAAACCACACCATGTTGTTAAAAGTGCTCATCACGCAGTGTTACATGAACAGGCTAGATTCCAAAGTATGTAATCAGGAGGATCATGACTAGTTGTTAAAGCCTATGTACAATTTTTAAAACCAAACCAGAATGAAACACAACCAAATGTTATCAGCTGCATATTTAAATTATCAGAATGATCCATTTTTACTGGAAATTAAGCATTTTCCAGTTTTTCTTTAATGAGCTTATAAATTACCCCTGGGCTGGAGGAAACTCCCTGTGTCTCAGAAGTCCAGATAACGACCTGCTGGGACAGTAAGAATGCCCCCAGCATCCCCCAGCATGACACAGGGCAGGCACTGCTACAAGCCAGAGGCCTTCAGGCCGTCATGGTCCCTCCTAGACAAGCACGCCAGTGGGACTGAAATTCCCCAGGGAACATAAGGAAAAGCCCATTAGCCCTTAAAGTGCTCTCACAGAGTTTGGTGAGAGATGCCAAAGAGAAACACAGTCCAGTCAGGAGCTCTGCCCCAGGCAGAGAGGCAGAAGACAGCTGCCTGCACAGGGTCCAAGGCCCCCCAGAGATCCCCAGCAGACAGGGACTCCGGTCCACATTGTCATCCTCAGCACAAGGATATAAACAGATGAGCTTCACCATATGGGGCTCAGGAGAATGGCAGGTCCCTAAGCCATGTGCAAATGTGAAGAAGGAAGGGGTCAAGAGGCAAAGCTGCAGCAGCTGTCTCCAGAAGAGCACCAATTACAGGGGCTGTGCCACCTGAGCCAGCGCCAGTGCCATAAGCATAGATGCTCTGGGGTAGGCCTTTACCAGCTGCCTGTGCCCTGCTGCCTGTGGCTGGACCCCCAGCTGGGGGCGGGGTCGCCCTGGGCCAGCTTGCCGAGGGAGACGTTCTCATCTCCTCATCGCTGGAAGAGGCCAGAGATCTCCCTTCTCTAGAAAATTTAAAGACCTAAGCATCTGGAATAGCTCAACACTGGGATGGAAAAAAGTGATGTTTTGTCCCTTGAAGGTGGTGACAGGCAGAGTCAAGTAGGAAGGTGAGGAAGGCCAGTTCTCATGGCAAGGGGCTCAGGCTTACCAGCAGCTAAGCCTTCCCCCTCCCCCAATGACACCCCCACCCCCCTCCCACCTCTTGCTGCTGGCATTTCTGCTGAGACTCACGGGAGGACTGAAAAAGGTCCACACTCACCAAGCCAAGGAGGCAGGCCAAGGGAAGGAACTCTAGCCCGGGGGTCAGGCCAGTGAGGTCGTGATCCCATTCAAGCCCCTTCCCCACTGAAACAGGTACAATTCCCTTCCTAGTCACTGCATCAAAATGTATACCTGGAAAGTGAAGAGTCAATTTGTTTTTAAATTAAAAATAAAACAGTAACTTTTAGAAATGTATACAGATCGGTGAGAAATGCATAAAATGGCACTTCATGAAACTATCCAATTCTAAACAAACGGAAGGTGTCCTTACAATGCCATGCCTAGGGTATTGTTATAAAAAAAAAAAAAAAAAAAAAAAAGGCATTTCGCTTCCCTTTCAGGACAACATACAAATCAGAAGCAAAAACAGCCAAGCACATTCTTATTCTTTTCAAACCACCCACTATACACTGGAAGACAGGCTGGGATGGGCTGCTTGGGAACACAGGAATGGGGCTCAGAGGTGGGTTCCACTCAGGGGCCCCCTGGACCAGAAGGGTAAAAGAAGACACAAAAACCAGCGAAGCCAGGGAAGAAGTAAGGAGGTTACAGCCCAGCATCCCTGGGAAAGAGGCTGGGATGAAAGGGAGACGCAGCTGGGGAAACAGGCCGAGAACAGACCCACGATTGTTCGATTGTTCTCTGGGACGTTAGCGTGCACTCAGAGCCAGAGCTGAGGCGGCCCTGCCACTTTGTGCATTAATGTAATTAAGGCTCGGTGGGGGCCAATGTTTGGAATCCTTTAACTCCCAGCCATTCTCACAGAATGGCAGAGACAGAGCATGGGGCTGCCATAGAGGGTGGCAGTGGCTTTCTGGGCAGCTTAGCTAAAAGGAAGCAGCAAGGGGCCAGTGGGCCGGGGCAGCAGGAGGTGAACACTCATTGGGGCACCTGAGGGGCACTTCCTTCTCCTCTCCACTGTCCCCAGCTGTCCCCCAAAGCCCTGCCACTGCCGTGACCCCAGTTAACATTCCTTCTAATTGCCAGGGATGCAGAGAATCCAAAACGCCCTGGGAGCAAGAAAGCCAGAGTTAATTAACGGAAGAAAAAAAAGACTGCTTCTCAGCTCTTCACTGAGCTCCTCCTGCCCACACCCTCCGGCTGGGGCGTCTAGTTTCAGGGAAGTTTCCAGGCAGGGATCCCCAAGCCTGGAGCCAAACTCAACAGCACATGGAAATTGCCAAATGGGAGCACCTAGGTGCAGAGGGCTCCTAGGAGCCTTTCTGCAAGCCTTGCTCCAGTCACCAGCTTTCCCAGAGGTGCGCCAAGGTGTCTGTCCCCTCCCACCCAGAGACAGCCTCACCTCACCCCCAGTTCCACTGCCTGTCGTTCTGTAATCAAGGTAGCTGAGTTCTTGCCACCAATGCGAGATTCCTCCAGAGGGTATAAATATTACCTCATCTGGCCTCACCACTACCTTATGAGGTAGGTTTTATTCTTTTCCCCACCTTATAGATGGAGAAACTGAGGCATAGAGAGGATAAATAACTGTACTCAAGGCCAACAAGTCAACAAGTAGTAGAGGAAGGAATCAAATCGCAGCACCCTGACTCCAAAGCCTGTGCATTTAACCCCTACTCTATCCTGAGGGCCACTCAGACATCCCCTGGGCATCAGAAACAAACCTCACAGAGCTCACAACTTGGCACAAGATTCTTAGCCCAGGGTCTGTGAAGGTTTCTGTGAGGTCCGTGGACCCACCAGAAATCAAATGCACAATTTAGTGCTTGTGTGTGTGTGCACTGTTCAGTGTGTGGAGGGATGTCAAAGTTCTCTTTAGATTATCAAAGGGGTCTTGAACCACAAAAAAGGTTAAGAACCAAGGGCCAAGGAGGTAATACTTCAATGTGTTGTTGATTCTAGAACACAGATCTTCTGATTTCAATCTTACACTTTTCACTTCACCTCCTTGCTCTCAAGAAATAGCCAAGGGGGCTGAATGTTTCCAGAGAGGGAGGAGGCACCAGCAGTTTGAGAATTAAAGGCCGCCTGGCCAGGAAAACCCACCCAGCCTGCTTGTGAAACCATATCCAGGATGCACCCTGGGAGAAGAGGAGGGAAAGCGTTAACAGCCAGGTCCTGTGGGATTATAGGATTTCCTACCCAGTGTTTATTACTTATTTCCATTGCTTAAAAACAAGTTCCAACACTGCCCCAATTCTGATCCTGAGTTTTGCTTGGATCCACATGGAGAAAAAAAAAAATCCATTGCCAGCAACTCCAAACTATCAGAAATTAGCAAGGGGAAGAAAGTTTCCATTCCAAACTAATTTGCTACAGTGTTAAAGGTCACTGTCTAACTAAAAACAAGGCTGTCCCTTAACAGAGGCCACTGTCCTCATTCCCAGATGCTCCAAGACAGCAAACAATAACAATGACGCTGCTGCCAACATCTGATACTCAATATCCTCAAGCCCAAATTCTGTGTGCCGGGCTATGTGCTTTACCCACGCTTATCTTGTTTCATCCTCATGCTAATTCTAGGAGGCAGAAGCATCATTATGTCCAATTTAGAGATGGCAAAATCCAGGCTCAGAGAAGTTGAACAGCTGCCCAAGAACACACAGCAGGCAATTGACAGTGTCAGGATTCAAACCTGAATCTAGACCAGAGCCGCTAAAAGTATGTCCACAGATCACCTTCCATTAGTTGTGGATCCTTGGCAAGATAGCTACGGAGAAAGAAAAAAAGGTTTTAAAAACATTTCTGTAATTTGGCACTACCACAACATCCAAGCATGTGATCTGTGGACTTGCCTCTTTGAACAAGGTACAGACCATTTTGGATGTTTTCATGCACAGACAAGTCATACGTATTGGTTCCAAAACAAATGGGGGGGAAAGCCAACAACAACAACAACAACAAAAAAAAGTTATCCTTCACTTCAGATAGTGTGAGAAGCACTGTTTTAAAGCAGTGCAAAGACAGAGCGTGTAAGACACTCTCACCTTCCCTCCCTCTCTCCCCCATTCCAGGCTGAGCCTGGAACACCCAGGGATCCTTTTATCCTGAGTGGTAGAAATAGTAGCCCTTTCTGTCCCAGGGATTTGACACAAGGCAGAGAAAGAAGCATTTGCAAACAGAGGAATATCACCCACAACCAAACCCAAGAGGAAGAGACATTTTTGAGAAAATTATGCTCACTTGCTGAGTTCTGCTCATGCCAAACTGAAGCAGGGTCTCAGACATGATGCGCTGGGAGAATGATGAGACACACGCATTTAGAAAACAGTTTTTACCTCTTATAAAAAAGGATATTCAGGCGGCGCCTGTGGTTCAGTGGGTAGGGCACTGGCCACAGGCACCAGGGTTGGCAGGTTCGAGCCCGACCCAGGCCAGCTAAACAACAATGACAACTGCAACTACAAAAAAAGCTGGTTGTTGTGGCAGACACCATAGTCCCAGCTACTTGGGAGGCTGAGGCAAGAGAATCACTTAAGCCCAATAGTTTGAGGTTGTTGTGAGCTGTGATGCCACAGCACTCTACTGAGGGCAACACGGTGGGACTGTGTCTCAAAAAAAAAAAAAAAAAAGGATATTCACATCTATTGTGAGAGCTAAGAAATCTAGTTAGGAGCTGGAAGCCTCAGAGGAAGTGGTGTGCTGTGGCCAACCTGCAAGGGCAGGAATGACCCCTCCATGACCATTCCTGCAGCCAGAAAGAGTCCAGGAAAGCCCAACCCCGAAGTAGAATGGTCACCACTTGCTTCACATAACCCTTCTGTTATCTTTCTATTCCCTTGGAATTCTTTTTGTTTGTTTTTGTTTTTGAAACAGAGTCTTACTCTGTTGCCCTGGGTAAAGTACTGCAGTGTCTAGCTCACAGCAACCTCAAACTCTTGGGCTCAAGCTATCCTCCTGCCTCAGCCTCTCAAGTAGCTGGGACTACAGGTGAGTGCAACTACACCTAGTCAGTTTTTCTACTTTTAGTAGAGATGGGGTTACACTCTTGCTCAGGCTGGTCTTGAACTCCTGAGCTCAAGCAATCCGCCCATCTCAGCCTCCCAGAGACCTGGGATTACAGGAATGAGCCACCATGCCCAGCCTCCCTAGAAATTCTTGACAGTAGAGACCTTCCTTCCTTTTTATTACCAACCTCAGTCTCTTCTAATTCCATTTATGGCACAAGGACTGAAAGACTTATTATAAAGGGACGATCCACAGTAAGACCCTGGATCTTCCATTCAGTCCAGGAATTCACTCATTGTTTCAAACATTGATGGAGCAACTGTCACGTGCCAGGCACTACCAGGCAGCAAGCAGGTGGCATGGGCTTGGCAGAGGGGGACCCTTCTCCTCGCCCTCCCCTAAAGAAGTGGGGAATAAATGAGAGAAGAGGTCAAGAAGCCATTAACTAAGTCAAAGGACACAGCTGATCCCAAATAGAACAGCAGAGAAGGTTATTCCTGGGCGGCATCTTTCTTGTATGCGTGGACTTGGGGAAAGTCAGCCTGGGGGGCGACTGGGTATTTGAAATTGATGGTGCCTGACAGGGGCTCCTGCATTTGATTCACACAGAGCAAAGGAAAGCGTGAGGGTCAGTGACACCAAAGCAAACGCAGGCAGAAGGGCTTGATGTTCAAACCAAAGGTATCTCAGCAAGACACAGTCTGAGTCCAGGGAGCATCAGACTGAAAAACTTCCTCTGGATCTCACTTGACTCCCATGAAACCACATGCTTCTTCCTCCTTTGCAAAAAGCAAATCACATCCATTCTCCTATCTCCAAATCCTGCCATGTGCTATTTCCACACACAATGCCCCCGCCCTGCTCCTCTCACCCAAGCACATCCTTTTCCTTCTCAGAATTCTGCTTAAAACAAATCTCCAGAAGGTATGGGCCTAGCACTAGAGCATGGCTTCTCAGCCCTGAGCACTACTGACATTTTGGGCAAGATATTCTCGGGGGGGGGGGCTGTATATTGGAGGATATTTAGCATCCCTGGCCTCCACCCACCATATCACCCCTATTTGTGAACCAGTGCACTAGAGAGATAGTCTCAATCCTGGCTGCACAGCAGAAACACCCAAGGACCCATGCCAGGGCCCTCCCCAACGTTAACAGCATCAGTCAGGTGGAGAAGCGCTGAATGGAGGTCTTCTCTGAACATTTTAGACCTCCCTGTCAGTCTAGGATTCCACAAGTAAGCAAGAATGTCTGTCATGAATATGCCCAGATGTTCTTCTGAATGGTTTCTCCATTAAGACAAAGCCCACCAGAAGCAGAAACCATATCCTCCTTTCCTGTCTCCACAAAGCTCCATGCAGTGCTTCTTATTTTATGCTAATCAAAACAGTTGCCCCTCTGCCTCAATTTCAGATAAAGAATCCACCTCACCCAAATTCAACAGCACAGGACAAGGAAGAGTTCACAAAGGTTGGGGAGGACAAAGATGGGGATCCTGGAGAACCCAGCTGCCTGATGGTGATCACAGGGTCCAACCTGGGAAGAAGACCCTTCTGCTGTCCCTGGGTGGGGGGAAGGTTTGCTGAGCGGCCAATTGCCGTCCTAAGTGTAGTCATGCTTACTGAGCCCACCCTTCCTCCTGGCCAGAGCGGAGGACATGAGCCTGGAGCAGCAGGAGCAGACTGTAGCTGACCAGATCTGACACTGCTTTGGGACAGGGACTTGGGAAGAGATGGACACAGGCCCAGATCAGCTCCCTTCTGAGCCCAGCTTCCGGGCTGGGAACTCTTCCCCACACTTCCCTCAAGGATCTCCAGGAGCATCTGGGCACCTGGCTGAGAGAGGCCAGCCCATTGTTAGCAGATGCAGTGATATCTGTCTCCTGCTCCCCTCCTCCCCACACCTGAGGCTGCTCCTGCCAAACTGCTCACCAACTCCTCAGAAAAAACTGAAGAAACTGTCAGGAAAAATATTGGGGGCTGGGCATGGTGGCTCACGCCTGTAATGGGAACACTGTAGGAGGCCGAGGTGGGTGGACTGCCTGAGCTCAGGAGTTCAAGACCAGCTTGAGCAAGAGCAAGACCCTGCCTCTATTAAAAATAGGAAAAAAAAAAAGCCTCAGTACCTGTGGCTCAAGTGGCTAAGGCGTCAGCCACATACACCTGAGCTGGAGGGTTCAAATCTAGCCCAGTCCTGCCAAACAATGATGGTGGCAACCAAAAAAATAGCTGGGTGTTGTGGCAGGTACCTGTAGTCCCAGCTACTTGGGAGGCAGAGACAGGAGAATTGCTTGAGCCCAGGAGTTGGAGGTTGCTGTGAGCTGTGATGCCATGGCACTCTACCCAAGGCAACAGCTTGAAGCTCTGTCTCAAAAAAAAAAAAAAAGCCAGGCATTGTGGCAGGAACCTGTAATCCCAGCTATTCCAAAGGTTAAGGCAGGAAGATTGCTTGAGCCCAAAAGTTTGAGGTTGCTGTGAACTACAATGCTGCCATGGCACTACACCCAGGGCAACAGAGTAAGACTCTGTCTCAAAAGAAAGAAAAAAAAGAAAGAAAGAAACATATGGGTACTACCCCCTATCTTCCCTAGGAAGTAGAAGTGCAGTCACCATTCACTCATTTGTTAACAGATACACAGAGAATGCCCTGGAGAGCAGACTCTGTAGCTTAAAGACAAAATGATGAGAAGGAATCAGGGACCAAGCTCCTCTAAAGAAAGCAAAAGCTATTCAAGCACCCACAATCACTAAGATTCATTGACTAATATGTAACAATACAAATTACGAATGTGGGTACCTTACATTTAATGAATGGTTTAGCATTTTCTCTGAGATTTTACATATTTGATATTCTTTGATTTTCAGTGCCAACAGAGAGAGCAATCCTTAAAGACCCGCGTCAGGTGGCCCTGGCCGGCACTGCAGTCTAGGGGGCGTGAGGCCTTCCATTCTGAAGTGGCCAGCGTAACAGTGATTTTTTTTCCCCAAGCTTCCCTCACCTCAATTACATGCACACACACCCTGTTGCCTAGAGACTGGACACATTCCTGGTGCTTACTCTTCTTTTCATTCTCCAGAAGCAGGAGCTTTGGAAACTGGGGCCTCCAGGAAATATGCCCAGGGCCAGAGCAAAGGGGGAACCAAGAGTGGCATTTCCTCACAGGCAGGCCCACCCCATCCCCACTGCCCTCCCTTTCCTTGCAAGGTTTGCAAAGCCTCAGCAGGCAAGGCTCCTGCAGGGAACAAGGCCCCCTTTGAAAGCCTGTGTTTACTGGCTGCCGCCAGGGGTTGCCATGGCCACGGCCCACCTTGGCCTGGAGCAGCCTCAGCAGCCCAGACACCCCAGCCCAACCCCGTCCTCGGGACCTTATTGGCACCCCTCTCCTGGGCCCCACGTTGCTGGGAGCACTGATATTCAAGTCTCTCAGGTGGAAAACATAATTCTGGAGAGGCCTGAAAGGAGATTAGGGCTCCCTCCGGAGCTCCTGAAAGAAAGACGGGACAACCTGAGCAGCCATGTTTGGGCAGGAGATGCAGGCCAGGTCCACACCGGCTAGCCTGGGCGCTGCCCTGCCTCCTGGGCCAGCTGCTAATGGTAATGACTTATTTATGTAATTCATTATCGCGTGTCCTGGAGCCAGCCAGCATCAGGCAGAGATCTCAGCCACTGTAGGAGGAAAGGAACGGCCTCTCCGCAGACCTGAACCTGGCAGGCCCCAGGGCTATGGGAAATCACAGGGACCTCATGACCCAAGGACAAAAGGTGGCTCTCTGAGGATGAGGACAAGGCCGGAGGGCTCCTGAGTACCCAGCCCAGACAGGGGACGTCAGCCATCCCTGGCTCCACTTTTCTCCTTTGGCTCTCCCCCCAGGAGATGCCAGAGGGAGCAGAAGCTCTAAATAATTCAGCCCTCAAATTGCTCTGTGGTCAGAAGGGCTTCATCATTTATTTTTTAACTCTCCAGGCTCCAGGGTTTCACAACAGGAGGCACTCTCATCTCAACCCTGAACCCTGGTTTCAGAATCATGGGTCTTAAGCCCTTGGCCCAGAATGGAAGAAAAGCAGATGCTAAACTTCTGGGTTCTGCAGAGTTGTCCCTAAGGTTCAATGACTCAACTCCTGGGTGCCCAGGGTGATCATGGCTAGGACACAGATGGGGTGGTGGGAGGACAGGCCGCAGCGCTGGCTGCTGGGCTTGTCTCCGTAACACACCCGCCTCTGTTAGCAGCCTCCTTCCCATGACCCCTCCAGCTTCCCATCCTCTCTCAGGGCTTCTTCCTGCACCCCACCTCATGCACACACACCCTCTCCCACAGCCCTCCGTGTTCATTCTGAGTCTGTTTTTTTGTTGTTGTTGTTATTGTTGTAGAGACAGAGTCTTACTTTATCACCCTCAGTAGAGTGCTGTGGCATCACACAGCTCACAGCAACCTCCAGCTCTTGGGCTTAGGTGATTCTCTTGCCTCAGCCTCCCAAGTAGCTGGGACTACAGGCACCCGCCAAGACGCCCGGCTATTTTTTTGTTGCAGTTTGGCTGGGGCCGGGTTTGAACCCGCCACCCTCGGTATATGGGGCTGGTGCCCTACTCCCTGAGCCACAGGCACCGCCCCTTCATTCTGAGTCTTACAGGGCCTGGGCACTCAGCATCACTGCACCTGGGCACAGGTCGCTGGAATTGGACTGGCCTTGGCACTCATTTCACGTATCCCTCACAACAACCAAATACAATAGGTACCATAAATGTCATCATTTCACCAATGAGGAAACCAGGACTCAGGGAAGTTGGGAAATCCATCCAGGACACATAGCTAGCAAGTGAAGAACAAGGATTCAAAGCCAACTGTCTAATTCCAGACTCTAAGCCTCACCCCCTCCTTGGTTATACAGACATAGGCTGCACACACAGAACCGTCAAGCACCAGAACTGACAAGTCCCAGAGAGGTGAGGTGACTTAATCGCAGGCACACACGCAGGTGTGGCAGTCTGGGCACAGGGGCCAAAGTGTTATATCTGGGCTAACATCCTCTCTCATCAGTTTCAACTGCAGAAGCGTCTGTATTTACACAGGTGAGAGATACTCAGTTTACTCTTTTACCACACTATAGTCTAATGACCTATAAATGTAGCTCACCCCTAACCAGGCCCCGTGCTAGTGCTGACCACTCCTTCCCAACCCCCTCTGCGACCTTCCCACAAACAGCCCCCCTCCCTCCAACAAGACTTTTTAATTATCTCTCACAATGTTTTCTTTTCTCTCTCTCTCTTTTTTTAATCGATAAGGAGAATCTCATCTCTCCCTCAATGTTATAATTCCGCCCATGCCCCTTTAGGGCAGTGCCCTTTCTAAGATTCCTAACAAGAGATCCCACACCACCATGCCAGCTCACATTTGTGGAACAGCCTACAGTTCTCAAAGCTTTCTTACAGACATTATGCAATGAACTCTTCTACCCTTAAACCAGGCAAGCATGGACACCTTGCTGAGGCGTCTGTCCACCTCCTGTGCCTCTGAGCACTGCACCACTGCCTCACCCCCATTCACAGAGGAGGCCCCCCAACACCACGGTAGTACTATATGGTACTACATCCTCCCACCCTGCTGATTGGACGGTGGTGGACAGCTGACCCAAATAAGCCGATCAGAGTCTCTGCCCCCAGGACTTCAAGTCAAGGTTCAGATACTACTCAGTCTCTGATGTCACTGGAAAGAGCACGGGTATATTTGGGAGCTGAGGGCCATAACATCTTGCCCACAGCCACAGAAGCAGCAGCACCCTGCAGGTGCTCTGAGCAGGAATGCTGAGAGCAGCTGAGTCAGTTCCAGGCACCGGGAGGCCAGAGCTGTACTTCCTGCTCTTGATTCTTCAATTCCCTGGTGGCTTCAAATAGCTCAAGCTGGTTTCTGTTACTTGCAATCATAAGGGTCTGAACTGAGAGACGGGCTGGTACTACTATCCTCCTATGCAGATGAGGGAAGAGGCTCCAGAGGCAGAGAGACTAAATGAATATCACACGGCCAACGTGTATAAAGGGGCAGCTAAAAGCCCTGCCACGTGCATCTCATGTCTGCTTCCCTGGATTAAAGGAATTGGTAGGTGTTTCCTCCTTTTCAGTGTACAAAAAAAAATAGTGACACAGTAAGTGATTCAGCCAGAGGCACTCCAGTGGGCTAAAGCTGAGGACAAGAAATACAAAATCTTCTCCTCTGGAACTGCAAAGACAGCCCTTTGCTCTTCTACATTCCCAGCCTTCCTTGCAGTGAGGTCAGTGCCATGTGACTAGTTCTGGCCAAGGAAAGTGAGTGGAAGTAACAGGAGTAAGGGCCCCCACTAAGGCGCTCAGGGACAGGGTGCTGCCTCCATCTCTTTCCTCCCCTCCCGCAGTAACTTTGAAGTCCCCATTTGCAGACGATATGGCTACAGACAGCACAGTATTGCCTAACCCCCAACCCACACAGATTTTCCATGAGCAAAAAAGAAATTTAAATTGTGCCAAGCCACTGGGATAACAGCGTGTGATTATTCCTGCAGCACAGTCCAGCCTATCCTGACTAAAGCACAAAAAATTATTCAACCCGGGCCCCTCAGCATATTTCTCTGGCCTGTAGGATGCTGCATTCATTTGTTTAATACTCCTCTCTTTAATAAGTATCTCTGGAGCAGGCTGAACACAGTGGCTCACGTCTGTAATCCTAGCACACTGGGAGGCCAGGGTGGGTGGATCGCCTGAGCTCAGGAGTTCCAGACCAGCCTGAGCAAGAGCGAGACCCCATCTCTAAAAATAGCCCAGCATTGTGGTGGGCATCAGTAGTCCCAGCTACTAGGGAGACTGAGGCAAGAGAACCACCTGAGTCCAGGAGTTTGAGGTTACCATGAGCTATGATGCTACAGCATTCTACGGAGGGTAACAAAGTGAGACTCTGTCTCCAAAGAAAAAGTAACAGTATTTCTGGAGCACCAATGCCAAATGTTGTAACAGATATAGCCAAAGAGCACAGTAATTAAAAAAAAAAACAACCCAATAGCTGTCCTTAAGAAGTACCCTACCTGGTGGTAACCCACACGCCCCACTTAGGACTAAAAGCAACAGTTTTCCAGGTGCAAAAGCAGAGCTCCCATACAGCTCCTGACTAATCTCAACCCTGAGAAAAGCTAAGCCTCCAAGAGGCAAAGACAGCTTGTCTCAGCGACTCCAGGAGGGTGGCAGCCAAGAGTGAGTTCACACTAGGCTTTCACACCCTGGGCTTTACCAGCTCCAATCCTGCCAACCTCATGGCTGCAGACTAGTGCTTCCTGTGCCCTGGGCACAGCACAGAGGGGAGAAAGCATCAAGGCGGAGGAGTCATCAAGAGAGCAGGTGGCTGGCAGAAAATAGGAGCAGCAAAGAGACAGCTCATCGACCTCACCATCTTCTGCAGCAGAAGTATCTCCTCTGGGAATCATCTGCCTACTCAGATTTAACTGGAAGAGACCCCAAAGACTGAGCTCCCACACACACACACACATAACTGAGGACTGAGCAGAGAAATCATCACTCTGTCAGGAACTAGTGTCTGGCTATAGTCTCCTTTCTTTATGCCAAAAGCTAGATGAGAAATTAGGCAGGCAGGGTTGCCATAGACAGTTACACAGGCTGTTCACTGCACAAGGTGCCCATCCAAGGGTGCAAATGGGGCTGTAATCTAGCCTTTCCTCTGCTTTTCAAGTTGTGTACTGTAGAAGAGAAACACTTTCTTCCAATTCACCCAAAGGTGTCTGCCGTATGCCACAAAAGGACTGGCTTCTCCATTAAGACTGAAGAGGCTTAGTGATGGATACATGGGAATTTACTGTACTAGTCTCTCTGCATTTGTAGATGTTTGGAATTTTTCATACACAAAATGGTTAAAATAAAAACCAAATAAACACTAAACACAGTAAGTGGGTGTGTTACTTGGACAAGTTACTTAACCCTTAGCCTCAGTTCCCACATCCAAAAGGGACAATCATTCCTAGCTCACAGGGTTGCTATAAGGTCTAAATTAAATTACATAAGTAGAATGCTTGACACAGAATAAGTCCTCTTACAACAGTGGCTGCTAATGGAACACCAGGCAAATGGGGACAGAGGGACATTATCCAGAAAAGCAAGAGCTTTGGAAAATGTGTGCTGAGAAGCCAGAACCTGAAAATATGACCATCCTACTAATGTTCCTGAATTGAGCATGGGGAGCAGGGCTGGTCTAAGGGCATTCTCATAGAACCCCTCCATCCTTGGCAGCCTTCACATTCCCCCCAGATGCCCCAGCCTCAGCTCAGAACGCAAATTGAGGTCACTGATCCACAGAAAGTTCACAAAGAATGTTTCAGGAAAGGATGTGGCTGGGCACGGTGGCTCATGTGTGTAATCCTAGCACTCTAAGAGGCTTAGGCAGTTGGATTGCCTGAGCTTAGGAATTCAAGACCAGCCTGAGCAAGAAGACCCCATCTCAGGTGCTGTGGCAGGCACCTGTAGTCCCAGCTACTAGGGAGGCTGAGGCAAGAGAATCGCTTGAGCCCAAAAGTTGAGGTTGCTGTGAGCTATGATGCCATGGCACTCTACCAAGCGGGACAAAGTGAGACTCTGTCTCAAGAAAAAAAAGGAAAGAATGTGCTTCCCGGCATCCTGGTAAACTCAGAGAAGTCCAGGCAGCTGGGAGGTGGAGCTGGCTGGGCTGGGAGCACTCTCACAGGTAAGACTCATAGCTAGCATCCTCAGAGAGAGCAGGACTTCCCCCAAAATGTGGCAGCACAGCTGTTAGCTCAGACAGGGCTCCTGCCACCTTTGCAGGGTGTGACTAGCCATTTACATCCCTGGAGGGCAAAAGTTATTTTTGAATTGCCTCATTTTACAGAACAGAATTTTTATGTTAATGTCTTCAAAACGATCACCACTGCATGTGAGTTTCACCAGTAGTCTATTTTTAATAACACTTACACCCTCTATTCACTTCCCTTCAAGGCCTTAGGTCCCAGAGCCTCACCATATTGAGAGATGAGAGTGGCAGCGACAGGAACCTGGGAGCCCTCCCCAAGCCTCCCAGAGGGCCCTGACCCTTGGTATGAACCACTGAGGCCCTGGGTGTCAGCCTGGTGCCTGCTCTCAGAGACCAACACAGACAGCTCCTAGCTTTGGTCAAATGTCATCTCACTCATTTTGTCCTCCTTTTTTCTTTTCCAGAATGAAAGCTAATAGGATGATTCATTTCCTTATTGAATCAGCTCATAAGACAAAGGGAAGCCACCCAAATCCCATCCCTCTCTCTTTTGAACATCAGCCCCTCCACAGCTCATCCTCCCTATGCACTTAATAGAAATGCCAGCACAAGGAAGAAATTCCACAAAAACCCCACCCTTCACCTCTCCTTTCATGTCTCAAGAATGCACTATCCAGCAGTTTTCTATGTTTCTAAGGCTACCACAGCAGAGGGCTGGGTTGGGGTTTAAAGGTTTCCAAATAAAATGTGACAGAAGGGGTAAGAGAAATGTGGCTCTTAAATCCACAGATGTGCAACCCTCACAGCAGATAGTAAGAAATCTACCCAGAAAATGTCCTTCGCTGCCCCTGCCAGATCGCCTCAGCTCGGTCCCAAACTTAGAAACAGCTGTTTCCCTATAACTCCAAAAAAAGCTCTCATATGCTCTGGCTTCTCATTCTTTCCAACACTGAGATCGTACACTTAATCTACCTCTAGGCTCAGTTTATCCCTCCCTCAGCCTGTCAAATAAGAAGGGAACAGGAATCCCAATGCTACAGTGTTACAACGCACTCCTGTAAACACATCTGAAGACGCAGCTGCCTGGCTTTTGAGCTCAGATCCCACCACCCCAATTAACTACCAATGTGACCTTATGCAAGATTAACTACCAATGTGACCTTATGCAAGTTAACCTTTCGGTGCCCCAGTCTCTTTCTGTATAAAGTAGTGACAACACTATCTCATATTGGGTCAATTACCGTATATACTCGAGTATAAGCCGAGTTTTTTTCCGGCACAAAATTTGTGCTGAGTTCGGGTTTTTCGGCACAAATTTTGTGCCGGAAAAAACTCGGCTTATACTCAAGTATATAAGTAAATAAATTAAAAGCCCTAAAATGCTTAGAAAGCTTGGTGGCATGCAGTGAGCATGCAATAAATGTCAGGGGGTTTTTTTTGTTTGTTTTTTTGCAGTTTTTTGCAGTTTTTGACCGGGGCTGGGTTTGAACCCACCACCTCCAGCATATGGGGCCGACAACCTACTCCTTTGAGTCATAGGCACCGCCCAACATTAGCTATATTTTTTTCTTTTTCTTTCTTTCTTTCTTTTTTTTTTTTTGCAGTTTTGGCTGGGGCAGGGTTTGAACCCACCACCTCTGGTATATGGGGCCAGCACCCTACTCCTTTGAGTAGGCACTGCCCAATGTCAGCTATTTTTATTAGATCATCACAACAATCTCATGCGTTAGGGATGATTATTATTAGCCTTACGTAACAAACGTGTTCCATAGCCATTTGTTATGTAGGGGATAAGTAATACATTAGCCTCAAGAAAAGTACAACTGAGGAAGGTAAGTGACCTGCTCAGAAGGACACAACCCCACCCATGGCAGGGCTGAGACTGGAACTCCGGTCATAGACTCCAATTCACACACGCACCAATTTCGCACTTTAACATGCTCCCTCTTTCAGTCATGGAAATTTGAGAAGTCCCATGGAATCTGCTTCAAAAACAGATTCCAACTCTGTAACCTCTAGGGAGTGGCAGTGTTGCAGGATTCGCCAAGAAAATGCAATTGCCATTCATTTTAATATTCCAAGAAAACACACCAAAGCCACCTCAGGGAAAGGGTGCTGCCAAGGACCACTCAAGGCCAGGAATCACATTGACCTCAATGATGTTTCAGATAAAAAAGTTTCCCCGTGGGAGGCTCCTTGGCTGTCAGCAGTTCGCAAAAGGTCAGGGCAAATCATTTGGGAATGTATTTATGTAGGCATAGCCCAAGACATGCGGACGTCTGCCAAGACCATATACATATTTTTAAACAACTACACTGTCTTCACCCTTGATAAATAAAAGCCAGCCTACAGAAATATTTCTATTACCCCCAAAAGCCTGTTTTGCCACCACAACTCATCGAAATGGATATTTCTAATTTGAGAAGAATTCCTCAACAAAAACATCTAAAAACACCCCAACTCTTCCAGTGGAAGCAACTGATCTGGCATTTAGGAAACCTCTAAATACTAGTAAATGATATTTGTGGCAATGAATTATTTGGAAAACCTATGCCCTCCTGCCTAAAGTCTAATATCTAATAAGTTGGGTAAGCCCATTTCTTCTAGCTCTATTATGAACATTCATTAGAAGAGTTCTGCACATTTTTTCATATTTTAAGACTGTGATGAAATCATCTTAGAGCCATGCTGAAAAGAACTAAGAATAAGAAGAATTTACCACTGTAGATTGAGCAGTAGTAATGCTGTACCACTGAGAATCTGTCTGATTTCATGAAATGAAAATAATAATAACAATAATGGCAGCTAACATAGAGGACTTAAAATATGCTAACCACTGTTCCAAGGGCTTAATAAGTATTTGGTCCTCACTAGCCACCATTTGGTAATATTATTACTCTTGCTGTATGCATCAGGAAACTAAGACTTGGAGACATTTGCAGAACTTGCCCCAAGAACATAGCAGTGACTCACAGAGGCTATATTCAAACACAGGCAGCATGACATAGTGTCTTTAACCACATACCATCAGTCTTTTCAAGGTGTTTAACAACCCAGGACCACAAATTCCTCTAGGAACAAGCTAGGCTGAGTGATCTTCAGAATCCTTTCTGGCTGTAAAATTCAGTGAGTCTTGTAGAAATAAAATAAATTTATGGCTTCAAGAAATAAAATGCAACGATGCTGTAGTACCGCTAAGATGAAAGGAAACTGTGTTTGCCTCACCCAGAACAGTCAAGGGAGGAAACCACTGATTTTCTAGGGTAATGATGCCCTGCGAAGCAACCAGACTGGCCCGAAACCATCTCTAAAAAAATGACACCTTCAAGTTCTTAAAGAATGCACCAAAATGCAAAAGTCTGCAAGTTCACAACTATCGGTTCTCAAAAATTAATTTAACTTTTTTAAAAAGGAAGTCAAATTCAAGGAAATGCTGCTAGGTGCAGTGGCTCACACCTAGTGACTTAGGAAACTGAGACAAGAGGATTGCTTCAGGCCAAGAGTTCAAGACCAGCCTGTGAAAAATAGTGAAAACTTGTCTCTTAAGAAGAAATGAGAATTGGCTCAGCACCTGTAGCACAGAGGTTATGGCACCAGCCACATACACCAAGGGTGATGGGTCAACTAAACAACTGCAACAAAAAAATAGCCAGGTGTTGTGGTGGCCGCCCATAGTCCCAGGTACTTGGGAGGCTGAGGCAAGAGAATCGCTTAAGCCCAGGAGTTTGAGGTTGCTATGAGCTGTGACACCACGGCACTCTACTGAGGGTGACATATTGAGACTCTGTATCAAAAAAAAAAAAAAAAAAAAAGGAAGAAGAAGAAATGAGAATTGGAGGTTCAGTCAGTGCATCATAACTCAAGAGAGAGAGAGAAATCAGCCAGGCATGGTGATGTGCACCTATGGTCTCAGCTACTCTGAAGGATGAGGCAGGAGGATCACTTGAGGCCAGGAGTTTGAGGGTTACAGAACTATGATCGCATCACTGGACTCCAACCTGAGCAACAGAGTGAGACTCTGTCTCTTTAGAAAAGAAAGAAAGAAAGAAAGAAAACTACACAGCAGGGTCTAGTAACAAAGATGCCAGCACAAGATACATATGGACATTATGAATACTTAACATTTCCCTTTCCTCTCAAGTCTATCCAGTCATGGACAATTCATTTTGTGCATTTTTTTGTGATTTTTTTTTTTTTTGTTTTTTGTTTCTGTTTTGGTTTTGAGATAGGGTCTCACTCTGTCCACCCAGGCTAGAATGCAATGGTGTCATCATAGCCCACAGCAACCTCAAACTCCTGGTCTCAAGCGATCCTCTTGCCTCAATCTTCCAAGTAGCTGGGACTACAGGCACACACCACCAGGCCTGGCTAACTTTTCTCATTTAAAGACAGATCTGGTCTCTAACTCCCAACCTCAAACGATGCTTCCCCCTTGGCCTGCCGAAGTGCTGGAATTACATACGTGAACCACCGCACTGGGTCAAGGTAATCTGTGATTTAAGACCTCCCTCCTATCACCTCCTGGCCTGGGTTCTGTGCTAGGCACATCTGTTATCTTCATCTGCTCCCTCCTCCCCTCCATCACCCACCCAAGTCTCCAGACATACACACTCGGTCTCCACACCCTCTCCAATTCCCTCTGATTCATCTTCTTCCTCTCCCTGCTCAACAGGGGAGGTCCCTATGCACTTACTTTGTCACTGGCCACACAGCCAATAGTGAGACTCTCCCAGCTGACCCCTCCCCTCATGATCACTAGCTCTGTCTCAGCGCCTGGTACTGCCTGAAACCGAAACTAATCTCAGGCCTGAACTAAGTGAAATCATTTCCTGGCCTGATCACCCTACATGACCACAGAGCATCTTCCCTTGACACAGCTCCACATCCACTTTGCTAGACACTGGAAAAAAACAAAGCTTTGCAGATGCCCTCCTAGAACCCAATGCTTTCTTAATGAAAAAGGAAACATGGGGTTAGAAAAGGAAGCAAAAGTTCACATCATAATGCTTTCTCCTGCTAATTCTCTCTAATTTGCACAAGTCAATTTAAATTCACCCCAGGAGCTAAAGTTCACCTCTCAGCATTTTAAATTTATTGTCCAGCATCCACTCCTATTTGGTTCATCTGCTTCATAATTAAAGTTTATTTCTAAGTATTTTATTCTTTCTGATGCAATTATAAATGCAATTGCTTTTCTTTTTTTGAGACAGTCTTACTCTGAAGCTGATTGCCCTGGCGTCATAGCTGACAGCAACCTTGGACTCCTGGGTCTAAGCTGTCCTCTTGCCTCAGCCTCCCAAGCAGCCAGGACTACAGGCACCTGCCACAATGCCCAGTTAATTTTCCTATTTTTGTTATAGAGACAGGGTAACTGGTCTCAAACTCCTGCACTCAAGGGATCCACCCTCCCCTCGGCCTTCCAGAGTGCGAGGATTACAGGTGTGAGCCCATAATGGGTTCTTCCCCCCCCCCCCCCATGAGTTTATTACTAAATTGGTTCATTTTTTTTTCTCTCTCTCTCTCTCTCTTTTTTTTTTTGCAGTTTTTGGCCGGGCCGGGTTTGAACCCACCACCTCCCGTATATGGGGCCCGTGCCCACAGGCGTTGCCCTAAATTGGTTCATTCTTAATCAGATTCTCTTCAGAGAGCAAGCCTTGTTCCCTTCGGAGAGCAAGCCTTGTTCCCTTCTGAGATCTCTACAGCCATCTCACTGAATGCAGTTGAGATTGTTATACAATGTATTTTCCCTAAATTTGAAACATGAAGGTTCTACTTTGTGCTTAAAACAAAAAAGAAAACAAAAAGCAACAGATGTCAGTCCTCTGTGATCTTTCAAGCAATTATACATTTTGAGAAAGATTCTAAACTGTGTTCCTCTTACACTTTTCCCCCTGCACACATGTGGATGCCTTTCTTTATTGCTGGGTGGTATTAGAAAATGATCCTATTGCAAGCTTAACCAAAACAGAATTGGAAGGATAAGAGCACCTGCCCAACAAGTGCATGGTCAAAGTCACTTCTGGATTATCTGTTAGTCATTCATTCAACAAAGTTTACTGAGAGCCTCCTATGTGTAACTAAACTCTTCTAGGTGCTAGACCAGGAGGGTGAACTGCTAGCTCTAAGTGAGAGTGCCACTCCCAGACAGGTCTTGTGAATGGGGGCTGATGCTTTCTGTATGCCCATACCCAGTGGAATGTCCCGCCACTTCCAGCTCTTCTCACAAGGCGTGGACTCCATCCTTCAGGGCTGCAGATCACCCCCAGTGAGCACCTCTGCTGACTGGGATCCCTGCATGGGAAGGGCCCCAGCTGTTTAGAAGATACAATTTGTGCCTTAGCTCACTAATTAATGGGTAAGCAGCTCAGTGTTACTGGGTATTCTTCAATCACTCCGACAGTAAAAGAAGAGGTTAGGCCAAATTCAAGCAATCTTCTACCTCAAAAATTCCAGCTCTTTTTAGCCTCCTATTCTGCAGCTGAAATGGATCTCTAGAGGCCTCTACTTCGGCTTCCTGTCTCTAGATGAAACCTCTTAAACCACAAAGACAAATGAAACTTGTTCCCATTTCTAACGACCTTCAGGGGAGGCCATTCCCCTCAGCTCCTGTGAGTCTTTTTTTCACATCACACATCCTATCAGGCGTGTCTTCCTCTTGCCTTACGAGAGTCCTTCCTCTACAGTTGAAATTCATTTGCCTCTGGTTCTGTTTCTAAGTTCGGAGAGACAAGAGTGAATCACCATAACTCTTATGAGACTGTTATTTTTTCTTCAGCTTGTTCACTGCAGGCATTACAGGAGGAGACAGCTATTAAAAACCACAAAAGTATCAAGAAAGCCAACCACACTGCCCAGTTCCTGCCGCACCATGACAAGGGTGCCACTCTACTCAGAGTTCACAAAGTGCGAGAGCAAGGTTTTCCCATGGCCATATTCAAAGCCCAGGAGACTGCCCGAAGCAATAGACAAAGTCAATGCTATCTCTAACAAAATATCAATGTCATTTTTCACAGAAATAGAAAAAACAATCCTAAAATTCATGTGGAACAAAAAAAAAAAAAAAAAAAAAGTGAGAGAAGAGGGAGAGAGAAAAGCCAAAGCAGGCTCGGCACCCACAGCGCCAGCCACATACACCAGGCTGGCGGATTCCAGCCCAGCCCAGGCCAGCTAAACAACAACGACAACTGCAGCAAAAAATAGCCAGGTATGGTGGCAGGCCCCTGTAGTCCCAGCTACTCGGGAGGCTGAGGCAAGAGAATCGCTTAAGCCCAAGAGCTGGAGGTTGCTGTGAGCTGTGTGATGCCACAGCACTCTACCAAAGGGCCATAAAGTGAGACTCTGTCTCTATTAAAAAAAAAAAAAAGAAAGAAAGAAAGAAATTCTGTATAGGTGCACCAAGATAAAAGTGCAGCTATGTTCATTATACCCTGAAAATAATTCAAGTGTGTACCAACTGTAGAACATATTTAAAGGGTTTGGTGTATGTACACAATGGAACGTTTTGCAGCAGCAACATCAATAAACTAAAATCCAAAGCATCGATATGGATCATTTCAAAATTTGTGTTGAACAAAAAAAGCAAGTCAACAGAATGCATAAAGCAGGAATTCCATTTGTATGAAGTTGAAAACTGAAATATAACTAAATAGTATGTTGTGTACCTAAGAATAGAAAAAAAGAAACAAACAAACAAAAAACAAAAAATAGCCGGGCGTTGTGGCGGGTGCCTGTGGTCCCAGCTACTTGGGAGGCGGAGGCAGGAGAATTACTTGAACCCAGGAGTTGGAGGTTGCTGTGAGCTGTGATGCCACAGCACTCTACCCAGGGAAACAGCTAGAGGCTCTGTCTCAAAAAAAAAAAAAAAAAAAAGAAAGAAAGAAAGAAAGGAAAGGAAAGGAAAGGAAAAGAAAAGAAAAGCCAAGCAATGCTGAGCAAAAAGAATAAAGCTGGAGGCATCAAGCTACTGGACCTCCAAATACATGTATATTACAAGACTATAGTAACCAAAACAGCATGACATTCATATAAAAACAGACCTACAGACCAGTGAAACAATCCAGAATCCAGAAATAAATCTACATATTTACAGCCAACTAATTTTCAACAAAGGCACCAAGAACATAGACTGGAAAAAGGACATCCTCTTCCATAAAGGGTGCTGGGAAAATTGGATATCCGTACACAGAACAAAACTGGACCCTTATCTCCCAACATGTACAAAAATCAACTCAAGGTGGATTAAACACTTAAATATAAGACCTGAAACTACTACAAGAAAACAGGCAAACACTTCGGGACATTGGTCTAGGCAAAAATTTTATGGTTGAGACCTCAACAGTACAGGCAATTAAAACAAAAATAGACAAATAAAACTACACTGAACTAAAAAGCTTCTGCACAGTCAAGGAAATAATCAACACAGTGAAGAAACAACCTATAGAATGGGACAAAATATTTGCAAATTATTCAGCCAGCAAGGGATTAATATCTAGAAATAAGGAACTCAAAGAACTCAACAACAACAAAATAAAATCCCCCCAAATAACCCTACTAAAAAGTGGGCAAAGGATATGAAAAGATAATTCTCAAAGGAAGACACACAAATGGCCAATAAGCATATGAAAAAATGTTCAACATCACTAATTATCAGAAAAATTCAAATCAAAACTACAATGAGAGGCTGGGCGTGGAGGCTCATGCCTTTAATCCCAACACTCTGGTAGGCAAACGAGTTTGGATCCTTTGAGCTCAGGAATTCAAGATCAGCCTGAGCTAGAGTGAGACCCCATATCTAAAAATAGCCGGGCGTTGTGGCAGGCGGCTGTAGTCCCAGCTACTCGGGAGGCTGAGGCAAGAGAATCATTTGATCCCAAGAGTTTGAGGTTGCCGTGAGCTATGACGCCACAGCACTACCAAGGGTGACAAAATGAGACTCTGTCTCAAAAAAAAAAAAAAAGGAAAACAAATCAGTGTATCAAAGAGATATCTGAACTTGCTTGTTTATTGCAGCACTATTCACACTAGAAAGATATGGAATCAGTCTGTGCCCATCAACAGATGAATTAATAAAGAAAATGTGGCATATAGGCACAATGGAATATGATTTGGCTATAAAAAAGAATAAAATCATGCCATTTGCAACAACATGGATAGAATCAGAGGTCATTATGTTAAATAAAATGCAAGTACAGAAAGACAAACACTGCAAGCATTCTCACTTATATGTAGGAGCTAAAAAAACTGATTTCAAGATAGAGAATAGAAGGATGGATACCAGAGGCTGGGAAGGGTGTGAGGGAAGTGAAGAGAGGTTGGTGAACAATTATGAACTTACAGTTAGATAGAAGAAATAAGTTCTAAGTTTCCATAGCAGACTAGGGTGACTAGAGTTAAAAATAATGTATCGCTTTTTTCAAAGTAGCTAAAAGAGAGGACTTGAAAGGTTCTCCCACACCAGAAATTATAAATACTCAAGGTAGTGGATATCCCAAATGCCCTGGCTTGATCACTACACGTTTTATGGACATAAAAAATATTCACATGTATCCCATAAATATGTAAAATATTGTATCAATAAAAGTGGAGAAAAGCCCAGGAGACAGCAGTGGATCCTTCTCCAGGAAACCTTCCCTGCCCTGAATCCTCTTCTGGCTGGCAAAGCGCTCCCCTTCACGAGTGCTCTGTCTATCGCAGCATTTGCCATGGCAATTGCAATTCTAGGCTGACATGTTACTCTCTGAGTTAGTAGACTGCAGGCATCTTGAGGGCAGGGCTGTGGCTTTGTGCTCCAGATCAGTCCCCAGCAAAGCATCTGGTACGTGGCCGGCGGTTTGCAGCAGCCTGCATTGAGCTGAAGTTTGCAGGCATGTTCCTGCCAGGCCTGGACACTGCTGTGGCTGCCTTTCCAGCAACACACAAACCTTTCAGCTGCCCTGGCCCAGGCTCCCCATCCCACACACAGCCCCTCCCAGCTCATTAAGGGTCTCCCTGAGAATGTCTATAAGGGTGTGAGCCTGCAGCCAGGCTTCCTGAATTCAAATCCATGCTCTGCCACTTTCTAGTTGTGTGATCTTGGGCAAGTTATCTGAACTCTTAATGTCTCTGTTTCTTCACCTGAAAAATGGATATAGCATCTCATAGGGTCTTATGAGGATTAAACAAACTAATCCATGTGAAGTACTTGGAACAGGCTCTAACCCATAGCAAGTGGTCTGACCACAAGTAAGTGCTTGTTATCATTATTTCCTAAGTCCATGCCTTCACAGGAGTCTGGGCCCGGCCCCAAAGCTTCTGTTCTGGACCCCATAGGACCTGCCCCATCCCCTTCATAAGCTTCCTTCCCCCAGGGGCCCCTTTGCTCACTCCTCTGGACCAGTTTTAGTACTAACATAAAAAGCCATCCAACCCTCACCAATGATTATGCACCACACCCCTACCCCCAGCTTATAGGGGAAATTTTCCAAAAAAACCAGAAAAGAGTTGGTCTTACAGCAGGGCTACAAATGCTAAGTCATTCTGCCCCCAACTATGCTTAGCTGTCAGCCCTGACATTTCAGCCAGCCCAACCCCACTGTGTAGTGGCCTCTGTTCACAATTCTACATCTTCACTCTACACACTCTCACCCTTCCAAAAGCCAGACTAAACCCCTATAGTTTTTTGTTTTTTTTTTTAAGAGACAAGAGTCTCACTTGGTCACCTATGGTAGAGTGCCCATGGTGTCTCAGCTCACAGCAACTTCAAACTCTTACATTCAAGTGATTCTCTTGCCTCAGCCTCCCAAGTAGCTGGGACTACAGGCACCCTCCACAATGCACAACTATTTTTTAGAGACAGGGTCTCATTCTGGCTCAGGCTAGTCTTGAACCTGTGAGCTCAGGCAATCTACCCGCCTCAGATCCCAAGTGCTGGGATTACAGGTGTGAGCCACTGCATCCAGCCTCTATAGTTTTTTTGTTTTGTTTTGTTTTGTTTTTAAGACAGAGTCTCACTTTGTCACCCTCAGTAGAGTGCTGTAGTGTCACAGCTCACAGCAACCTCCAGCTCTTGGGCTTAGGCAATTCTCTTGCATCAGCCTCCCTAGTAGCTGGGACTACAGGCAACCGCCACAATGCCTGGCCTTTTTTTTTTTTTCTTTCTGTTGTTGTTGTTGCAGTTTGGCCAGGGCCAGGTTTGAACCTGCCACCCTTGGTATATGGGGCCAGTGCCCTACTCACTGAGCCACAGGCACCTCCCACAGCCTCTGTAGTTTTACCAAAGATTTTCCTTGGAACTTTTGCACTCATGTGCAATAATAATAATAATAATAATAGTTTCTATCTTATGAACACTTTCTGTCTAGCATATATGTTAGACCTGTTTCAACTCTTTCTAAAAAGGAGAAACTGAGGCACCTACAAAGTCTTAAAGTACAATAGGGGGGCCTACCTGGGAGGCCTACCCTTCAGATCCTCACTCTGAACCACTAAGCCATGATGGAAAATGGATACAAAACGGCTAGATTGCTTCCTGGGGCTGGAAGTTAGACCAGTGGAGTTTTTTTTTTTTTTTTTAATCTCACCAAGAATTCCTCAAAGATTCTGATGCCACCATAATAGAAACGAAATGCCAGGTGTGGTGGCTCATGCCTATAATCCTAACACTCTGGGAGGCCAAAGCAGGAGGATTGCTTAAGCTCAGGAGCTAGAGACTAGCCTGAGTAAGAGTGAGACCCCATCTCTAATAAAAATAGAAAAATTAGCCCGGCTTGGTGTTGGGCACCTGTAGTCCCAGCTACTTGGGAGCCCAAGGCAGGAAGATCATTTGAGCCCAAGAGTGTGAGGTTGCTGTAAGCTAGGCTGAAACCTTGCCTGGACAACAAAGTGAAACTTTGTATCAAAAAAAAAAAAAAAAAAAAAAGGAAAGAAAGAATGATGAAATGGTCACATTTTATGAGAAGGGAGTTTATGTTTATAAGCATTGTCATCACATTTGTCTTTTATGACTAGTTTTAAAGATAAGAACTTTAGCTTTCGGAATCCCTTATTATTACTAACACGTCGGAGGTACTTACTGGGAGGCTGAAAGCAGAGGAGATCAGACAAGCAATGAGTGAGCTAACACGACTAGCATCCTAAACTTACCAACCCGTGGCAGCTAGGGCCACAGCAGACAGACAACTCCTGGCCCCTGGGGAAAGTGACCACAGGACCTTTGCATGACACCAAGACAACCTCCAAGTCCCAAGTCAGAACTGCTGGACCATATCACTTAGGGGTCTCCAAGGTCCTTTATGCCTCTTACTTCCCATAAGTGTAAGAGCCAGCAAAACACAGGCACCAACTACTTCAGGTCACTTTGCATAGTCAGAGGTGACACCTGTCTGACATCCAGGTCCTGTGCCCAAGGCTCTAGAATACTCCTGCCTCTGTGCTTATTGCCAGACCAGAGTAAATGTAGGAAACTCCAAAAGAAGAAATAGTGTGAAGGGTGTTATACACCAAACCCTGTGCTCACCAGTTAAACAAAGAGAAATCCCCACGAACTACAGTTGTCTCGGGGGAACATGAACCTAAGGAAGGCTTCTTAATACAAAGGTGGAGAAGTCACAAATGCCAGACCCTCCTAAAGGCTCTTACTAAGTGTAGACACCTTAAACATCTGTGTTGCAACCCAGGGCCCGGTAAGCTACAGGTAAGAAAAAAAAGGCAGGCTAGGCCTCTTCCAGGCTGCACTAGGGATGGTGATAGCCAGCCCTCTGGCCACCCTCTGAGGCAGGAGAATCACTTGAGCCCAGGAGTTTGGGGTTGCTGTACTAGACGCTAGACGGAGACCATGGCACTCTAGCCTGGGTAACAGAGTGAGACTTTGTAACAAACAAAAAGTCCAGAGGGATCTAAGAAACCTATAGTACCCAGATCCTGGCCTTGGACAAGTCTGTCCCAAGGCCTGCTCAAGAGAAGTCTTTCTTCCACACTTACATTCTCCTCTAAAGTACTTCAACCCCATTTTCCCAAGAATGAGCTAGGGCTCTTAAAGTGCTGAAACACCATAATATCCACCCTACCCAAACCCCCTTATTGACCTCTAATTCAATAGCCCAGTGGATCCCAGCCAGGTGTCCAAGGTCTCCTCACCACCCAGACAGCAAAATCGGTCCCTGGAGAAGGGCCGCCTCACCTGCTCCCACCCTCTATTTAGCTGTGGGGGGCTGAGATCTGGTCCAGAGTTTTCAGGTCTTCATGGCCACAAGCCTGAAGTTGCATGGAAAGGTCATGAGAAAAGACCTTAGGAGAGGTCTGCTCTTTGCTCCCTGGGATTATTCACTGACCAGCCACAGAGGAGGGAACTGATCTGAATGATCCAGGCTAGACCACATATTAAAGTTGCTAAGAGGGTCCTAGTTCCAATGGGATGCATTAACCCTCTAATATTAAATCAGAGTGTGTCCTTGCATATGTGTATTTTGGGTGGAGAGGAGTTAGAGCTTACACCAGATTCTCAACTCCAGTCTCTGGCCCCAAGTCCCACCGTAGTCATCTTAACATCCCTGGGCCACCATAGCTGTCTAGGGTCTCTCTTATATTCAAGGTGGTTCTCAGTCCACAGTGCACCTTGTTCCCTTGTCTCCTGATACCATCCTTCCAGCTGCAGAAAGTGGGAGAGGGAGTTTCTAACTCAAACCTCCTGCGCACACCCTCCAGCTTCCTTGTGATTTAAGCCCAGTTTCTTCCAGCAGTATCTCTCCATTTCGAGGTGCCACCCACCACTGAAGTCAAGGTCCCAAGAGTACCAACCCCCAACCACAGAGAGGGCCCAGCTTCACACTTAATCTAGAGGGAGCCAAACCTCACGGGAGAGGACTTCCTCCGTGAGAGGAATTCCCAGTGCCCCTCCCTTCTTTCAGGGTCACCAGACTAACTCCACCCAGGCTGCAAAGAGAAGGGGTGGGAAAGCCCAGAATATCTCCTGGGTCCTCTCCCCTATGCCCAGGTGGCCCAGAGTGCTGCAAGGTAACTCAGGAGGAGGCTCATTCCCCCAGGCTCATGACGCTGCTGCGGGGGGATCAGGTGGGGAGCGCGATGATCTTCTTGTACCCTGAATCACTTCTAGGACATCTTGTTTCTAAACTGTCAGGGAGTCCCCTCACGCTCCACTTACACCGAGAAAGGGAAAATCTAAAACCTCCTTCCCGTTAAATTCCCTCCCAGGAATTTAATATCAGTACACATTTCTGGGAGCCAAAACTTTTTTTTAAGGGTAAAAGAAATGGGCAAATCAGTGCTGGATGTAAGGCAACCATACAGCCGAGAAAATGACCAGGGCAGAATGAATACCCGCAAACTCCAGCCGCCCGGAGCTGAAACCCGGGGCTCCGGAGCCGGCTGGGCGGGGGAGCAGGGGCGGAGACAGTGCGTTCCCAACTTTCCCTGGCCAAGCCGCCTGGAGATGTACCTCCCAGGGGACGAGGTGGGACCAGAAAAGGCTGAGCCGACCTGTGACCTCGGCGGAGGCTGGAAGCGAAGCTCCCTTCTCCCGGAAAGGAGCCCTGCTCCCAGCAGGCGCCCCCGCCTGCCGTCCCGCCCACCCAGCGCCCCTAAGCCCCAGCAAAACACCAAGGGGCGCCCACACAAAAGGGGGAGCGGCGGAGAGGGGACGCAGGCGGCGCCGGCCCGGGGAGGCCTCGCGTCCCCCCACAGCGGTGTCGGCCCGCGACCACCCACTCACCGCGCGCCCCGCTCCCAGCCCCAGATGTCCGCGCACCCCCCGCGCCCGGGGCCTGGGATGAGGCGGGGGCTCGGAAGCAAGGGCGGGCCGGGACGAGCGGCGCGCGTCCAGGGCCGTGCGGGCTCCCAGGGAGCCGCGGCGACAGCCCCGGGAATCAAACTCGTGACCGCCCGACCCTCCCGGTGACCGAGGGGCGATGGGTCCCAAGAAGGTGGGGCCCCGGGTCGGGGCCGAGACCGCGGGCTGGGCGCGGGCGGTGTCCGCGGCGGGCCGGGCTGCAGCGGCGGGGAGCGCAGGAGGTCTTACCGGGCAGCCGCCACGCGCGTCCGCTCCCCGCGGGCCGGAGGGGCCGGGCCGGGCGGGGGAGGGGCGCGATCCCGCGGCGGCGGCGGCGGCGGCGGCGGGCCCGGCTCGGCGGCGCGGCGGCGCGGCGGGGCGCGGGGAGGCGGAGAATGTGAGGCGAGGCGAGCTTCCTAGCGGCGGGCGGCGAGAAATGCAGCTGTCCCTGCACGGCTGCCGGCGGGGAGGAGTGGGGCTGCGGGCGGGGCGGGGGCCAGGCTGCGGCGCCCCCAGACCCTCTCCGGGTCCCCGACCTCTTTCTAGAGAGGAGGGAAGCGGGAATGGGGGTCCGGAAGCCAACGCGGTGGTGCGGGATAAAGACTAGGAAAATCCCTCGGGTGTCACCCCCGGAGCTGTAATGACTCCCCAGCTTGCGGGCAGGAGGTCTCCTGAGCAGAGCGGGGTGCGGGGTGTCCTGCCTCTCCCGTACGGGGAACAGCGCCAGACGAGGGTGGGCCCGGGAGACCTAGACTCGGAGGGGAGCCTGAGAGCACAGCTACACGCACAGGGTACAAATATGTGCCAGGAACCTAGGATGGGGGTGCAATGTGGACGCACGTCTGGGGCTTGGAACGCTGAAGTGTGGGGGAGGAACAGTCCCCTGGGAGTTAGGGGTCAGGAAAGGAAACAAAGTCAAATGCTGAGATCAGAAGAGAAGGTGGGGGGGGGGTCAGGATATTAAAGCAATTACTCACACCTCAGGTACCCCCTACCATCTCCCCAAGGCCTCCTCTCCCAGCCTTTCCTCCTCCCTTCAAGGGCTTCTAAGCCCTGGGAAGATTTTCCCTGGAAGAACTTGTCTTTGGCTGTTGTTTTTCCACGTGACTTGGTTTCAGACTTGAATTTGGGGGTGGGTAGGGTGAATCAGGGGATGATCACCAAGAGCCCTGCTTTGAAGAGGAGCCACCTAGGGCATCTGAGGAGAGTGAAGGCCAGATATAATCCCAAGTCTGCAGCCAAACAACTTGCAGAGTGTTAGCAACCTCCTCCTGGAAAGGCCTACTGTTAGAGATCCACTTGCCCATCTGGGGCCCTGGGCCCAGGCCTCCAGAAATAGCCCGCATTCCCTTTCTCTGAGCACCTGCAACCCACTAGTCTTGCTGAGACAAACCACCAGCAGCCACAGAGCCATCTGATGATAAACCGCAAACCAAAGAGCCCCAGACACCATTGTGTTTCCATCATTTGCATGTCAAGGCTAAGTTTCTTCAACTAATTAGGAACCTGGGAGGGAGAGAAACCTCAGGACCACACCCTCCTAGGGGAGCCCTAAGGTTAGGTTAGCATGTTGCATTGAGCTTCAGGACTAGGTTCCCAGGCCCTTTTGAGGCCCCTCCTGCTCCCCTCCCCCCATGCTCCTGTGCATTTGATTGAGGAGGGGGGTTGAAACCCCAGAAGATGGTCCTTAGACCCCGGGTTAAAGATCCTGAGAGGGATTGACCCATGCCTCCTGCTGACTGCTGGCTCTTTTCCCGAGTTGTAACTGAGAGCTCAGGATTTATCCTCGCAGCCAGTACAGTCTAGATTATGTTATCCGGTGTGTTATCTTATACTTACCCACAGTGCAGTTCACCTGCCACTTTTCTGCTTACTGGCAAGATCCCCCTGCAGTTCATCCCTGTCAGCTCGGCATTTCAGGACCAAGAAAATGCACCTACAAACTTGGAGATTTCCCTGTTTGTACTGGTATCATGGTCATTAATAAAACCGGTCACTGTCTTGGACACTCCTCCTGGAAGTGTGTGTGTTCTTCTTGGACTTTGCTTACATACTTCTCCTTTGGGATCTGTCTTCCTGGGAGCTTTGTCTCAGACCACTTCTCTGTCTCTCAGACTCCCCCACCCCCATACCCTCCCTCTGCCCCCCTGCAATGAGCTCCCAGGGTTCAGGCCAGATCTCCCTCCTGTGCACCAAACCTTCACACCAGCTGTCTACAGAGGGGCTCCTTCAAGTACCCCAAACTCAAGGAGGCTTGAAGCAAACCCAGAGCAGTTCCCTCCCCAAGCTGCCCCTTCCTCCTCTGCCCCTCCGTCCCCCAACATCACCCCCCACCCCCTGCCCCTTCCCCACATTCTACCGGCTACCAGATCCTGCACATTCCTCCTCCTCTCGCTCGCCCTCCTTCCTCCAGTTCTGCCCGGTTCAGGCCCCTACTGTTTCTGCTCCGCTCAGAAGATGAGAAGTCCTCTTTGCTTTCCCGCCCAACCTGTGTGCTTCAGGAGACTCTACAGGTTCTTCCTTTCTCCTCCTCTGTTTCAAACCTACAAAACTTCAGGATGGCCCCTTCTAAGAAAAACTTGCCCCAGCCTTGCCATTGCCCTCCTTCGCTTCCCCATTCAGTCAGGAGGCCTCCTCTAACGAGCAGCCACATCAACTCTCCCTGCTTCCTCAGGGCCCATTCAACTCTCAGCTTCCTGCCATCTGGCTTCCCTCACCTTGGGTCCAGGGGCAGCTCCAGCGGGAAGCACTGGCGGGCTCTCCCAGTTCTTCCAGCCCACCACTCAGCTGCTCTGTGGCAGCCCTAGATGCTGTTAATGCCTTCTTGAAGCACTCTGTGCACATGGCTTCCTAGCCTCTTGGTTTTCCTACCAGTCTTCACATTTCTTCAGCTCTGCCTGCCTCAGGGGGTCTCCGGAGCTCAGCCCTCTATCTTTCCCACCTACTTCT
The DNA here is from genome assembly GCA_963574355.1 of Loris lydekkerianus. Lineage (NCBI taxonomy): Eukaryota > Metazoa > Chordata > Mammalia > Primates > Lorisidae > Loris > Loris lydekkerianus. The sequence goes on from CAUYPK010026831.1 coordinate 43,811, forward strand.
CTTCCCAGGACGTTCTCACAGATGGAACAGAGTGGAGTGGGTCCTCACCCCACTGCTCCACTGGCACACCGTGTGACCTTGGGCCAGTTTCTTCACGCTCTGTGCCTCAGTTTCCCCTTCTGTATTTGGAGCTAACGACGGTGCCTACCTCAAAGGATTGTGGTAATAGTGACACAAATCCATGCACATAAAATGCGCAGAACAGCGCCTGACCCGTGTGTGGTAACTGCTGGTGTTGTTATTAATACTAACATTCCCACCTCTGCTGCTGTCAGGTGGAGTGTGCCAACGGCCTGTTCCTGCACCCCATTTGCTCTCTTGAGCACCAGGTGCAGCATGTGTAGTTGCCACAGGACAAGCTGTCCCACAGCCACCTCACTTCCAGCGTGGCAAGCCTGGGACCCGTTATCTTCACATCCTCCTGTGGCAGAATTCTCTGTCCTGGACGAGGGCACTCCATTCACCCATGCTACTGACTTTACCTGCTGCTTTTCTCCTCTTCCACGTGCAAATGCCTTAGTAAACTCATTCCCACTACTCTGCACTGGCCCAGGCCCTGCCACCAGGACCCTGCCTTTAACTTCGTCCTCCTCAGAGCCACCAGTTACTTTTCTAACGTATAGCCTGGCGCTGTCTCAGCCCTACTGAATAGGGTGGATGACTTCCTATGGCTTGGAGAATGAAATTCAAACTCCTTAGAAAGGCCCTTCCCACGCTGCCCTTTACCTGCCCTCAAGCTCCTCCCTTTCTGTCCTCACCCCACCCATGCACTCCCATGCTAGCGCCAGCTAAGAACACTTGTTATTTCCACAGAATAAATGGGGAGGTGATGGGAGCCTTTTGCTAAGTCTTTGACTATATTAAGCATAGATTACTGGTAACATCTGTCATTACCCACTGTGAGGATGAGGGTGATGGAGAGCTATAGACCACAGGGAAAACAGCACAAAATGCCAGGGTATGAATGGTGGATAAGAGCATGTGCCTGTGGCTTTGGAACCAACCACATTGTCCCTGCCACCATGAGACCAACTCCTTCTCCTAGAACTACCCAAGGCAGGTTTATGAGGCCCTAAGTAGAAAATCAGGTGGTGTAAACCTCCAGGTAATTTAAATAATCCTGTCCCTTTCTCTGTCTTGACCAATCTATAATAACTTGGAGGAAGGTCAGACATGGTGGCTCACGCCATTAGTCCCAGCACTGTGGGAGACCGAGGTGGGTGGATTGCCTGAGCTTGGAGGTTGGAGACTAGTATGAGCAGGAGTGAGCCAGAGTGAAACCCCAGCCCTACCAAAAAAAAAAGCTGAGTGTTGTGGCGGGCGCCTGTAATCCCAGCTACTTGGGAGGCAAAGGGCAAGAGAATCGCTAAAGAACAGGAAAAAAAAAAAGAAAGGAAAATAAGACACAAAAACTTCAAACTAAGAAGAGTGAACAAGGCAGCTTAAAATGAAAGCAAAAAAAAAAACGAAAGAAAGAAAGAAAGAAAGAAAGAAAGAAAGAAAGAAAGAAAGAAAGAAAGAAAAAGAAAGACAGACACTTGGAGAAAACGTGTAAAGAATTGGTAACATGACTTGGAGATTTGAAAGAACACACAGGTGAACCATGGAAGCAGTGGTTAACAAAAAGGGGGGGGGGGAGAAAGAGAAGAAAACAAATGATCAATAAAAACCTTACTGGGATGATATACAGTTGCTTGTTGGATTGTCAATCTGATGCCCATCTCAG
>CAUYPK010026833.1:0-12462 GCA_963574355.1 Loris lydekkerianus
ACTGAAACTGGACCCAGACCTTTCACCATTAACTAAGATAGACCCTCCTTGGATTAAAGATTTAAACTTAAGACATGAAACTACAAAAATACTTGAAGAAAATGCAGGGAAAACTCTTGAAGCAATTGGCCTAGGTGAATATAGCCTCAAGAGGAACTAGTCTGTAAGAACAGACTATGGTGGGCCCCAAGAGGGAGGAGAAATACTAACCAGGAACAGCTTTAGGGAAAGCTGATACAAAATGACGACGTAAAAGGCGGCACTGGAGTGAGCCACAAATCTAAGGGGCCTAATGACAGAGGCTGAGGACAAGAGAGTCCTTCAGTTTCATCATCCTGTGTCTGTGAGGGGTCTGAGAAGGGACAGGTGGGACAAGTGAGATTCCCAGATCTCAGATTCCTCAGACCTCAGATCTGAGAGCTAAGGTTAGACTAGATGCTCTGTCCAACATTTTTCCTTTTTTGATCTGCAAGCGATATCTAATGACAGAGATAATGAAATAATGCTGTTGTAAAAGAATACTTAACAAAAGGAATAATATGATCCCATTTCTGTCAAACATGGAAATGCACAAAATCACAAGAAAAAATTCTCTAAAATGTACACATAGGGTTTATGTCTCAGTTATGAGAAAAAGAGAGCCTTTAATTTTCTTTTTTATCTAGCTTCTTGAGTTATAATTGATATACAAAGACTTGCACATTTTAATGTGTAAAATTTGATGAGTTTGAACATGTGCAAATGCCAATATCATCACCACAATCAAAGTAAAACAAGGTAATAGACATATCCAACACTCCCCCAAATTTCCTTGTGTTCTTCTGTGTGCAGTTGTTTGTGAAAAGACTGTTAAGTGGTTGTGAAAAGAAAACGAATTTTGATCGGGTGCAGTGGCTCACATCTGTAATCCCAGAACTTGGAGACCGAGGCAAGTGGATTGCCTGAGCCCACTGGTTCAAGACCAGCCTGAGCCAGAGCGAGACCTTGTCTCTAAAAAGTATAGCTGGGCATTGTAGCAGGCACCTGTAGTCCCAACTACTTGGGAGGCTGAGGCAAGAGAATAGCTTAAGCCCAAGAGTTTGAGGTTGCTGTGAGCTGTGATGCCATGGCACTCTACCAAGGGCAACAAAGTGAGACTCTGTCTAAAAAAAAAAAAAAAAAAAAAAAAAAGAAAAGAAAAGAGAAGAAAAATAAAAAGGAAACAAATATTGAAGTGCCTGTATCATCTTGTTAATTCATGTGGCAGAACTCAATCTTTATACTCATGGGTAGGAAACTTTTTCACGTTGAAAGGGTGCATTTATTTGTCGGTAATCAGATAAGAATGTATTCAAGAAATTTTGATCACAAATACATAATAATGTACATTATTTTGTAAAAATAACTACCATGTACCTAATAATTTCAACAGATTTAAACTACTTGTTAATTTTAAAGTTAACTAACCTTTTAATGGCTTTGTTCTGTCTGCTTTGTGTTGAAAAGCATTTGAATATTTGGTTGTAACAAGGAGCTCCCACCTTCAGTTGATCCTCTGAATGGGTATCAGTCACTTGTGACCTTAAACGTGTCTTACTTTGGTTTAGGTAAGAGAATGGAGATGACAGCCATAAATGGCTGAAAAGCAAGAAAGCATTCTTTGGATATGTTGTTGAAAGTGTAGGTATTCTACTTCGTTTTTCTATATTTCTACTGAATCTTTCTTAGCATCAAGAAATGACTTTTAGAACACTTAGAGATCTAAAAATAGATCTGCCATTCAATCCTATAATTCCTCTACTAGGCATATACCCAGAAGTCCAAAAATCACATCATAACAAAGATATTTGTACCAGAATGATTATTGCAGCCCAATTTATAATTGCTAAGTCATGGAAAAAGCCCAAGTGCCCATCCATCCACGAATGGATTAATAAATTGTGGTATATGTACACCATGGAATATTATGCAGCCTTAAAGAAAGAGACTTTACCTCTTTCATGTTTACATGGATGGAAATGGAACATATTCTTCTTAGTAAAGTATCTCAAGAATGGAAGAAAAAGTATCCAATGTACTCAGCCCTACTGTGAAACTAATTTATGACTTTCATATGAAAGCTGTAACCCAGTTATAACCTAAGAATAGAGGGAAGGGGAAAGGGAGGGGAGGGAGGTGGCGGAGGAAGGGTGATTGGTGGGATTACACCTGCTGTGCATCTTACAAGGGTATATGTGAAACTTAGTAAATGTAGAATATAAATGTCTTAACACAATAACTAAGAAAATGCCAGGAAGGCTATATTAACCAGTGTGATGAAAATGTGTCAAACGGTCTATGATAGCTTGGTCAGAAACGACTAATGTCATTGTTCTGGAATAGATTCCTTTCACAATTCTTGAGTTTTTTGAATCCTATTCTACTTGGAGAATCTGAGAGAAGATATAGACTTTCTCCCCCCAAAAAGGCATATTTTCATAGAATTTTGTATACAATATTAAGTGTTTATGGTCTGATACTCATCCTTGAATTCTAACTTAAGAATTCCTGCACCAGGTGGCGCCTGTGGTTCAGTGGGTAGGGCGCCGGCCCCATATACTGAGGGTGGCAGGTTCAAAACCGGCCCCAGCCAAACTGCAACAAAAAATAGCCAGGCATTGTGGTGGGCACCTGTAGTCCCAGCTACTCAGGAGGCTGAGGCAAGAGAATCGCCTAAGCCCAGGAGTTGGAGGTTGCTGTGAGCTGTGAGGTGCCATGGCACTATCCCAAGGGCGATAAAGTGAGACTCTGTCTCTACCTCCCACCCCCCCCCCCCAAAAAAAAAGAATTCCTGCACTAACACATTTGTCAAAAGCACATCTTCATGTCTTTATGTGAATGATGGGTTGTTCATAGTAGAGAGCAGGTAAGGTAGGCTTACATCTTTTGGGCTGTGACAGGTTTACTCTAGTTTAAAGACAGAACTCCAAGTCATATTGTAGCAAAGACTAGTTTGCCCCTCTAGGAGGCGAAGCTGACAACTGTGGGTACACAGCCCTGGACCATGGGGGAGCAGAACACGCTGCGTATCACCTTTATGAAGTAGCCACATATTTTTGACTATGAACAAATGAATATATCCTACTTCTTCTCTTGCTTTCCCCTGCCTGGCACTTTTCAGATTCAGTTCTTAAAATGAAACAAGACAGACTTTAGATTTTACTTACAGCCTTAAGGTTCTTGGGCCTGCCAAGAAGTGACAATTTTGTACTCAGTCACTGTAAGCCTGAGGATTCTTTTTATGTTTTTAATGGTGAAAAGATATATATTTAGAATGAGCCAGCGGAACTCAGTTTAGATGATCCCAATTTTGTTGGCAACATCCAAAGCATTGTAATCAGGAGCCAGTTGAACATGGGTCTTCTTGCTCCATGAGGCCTCATCAGGGTTAACCTTGGCACATCAATGTCAAGGAGCTTCTTCACAGCCCATTTGGTCTGGTGTGTGCTGGCACCTGCAACGGACAGTAGTGTGTTGTTCTCTTCTTTCTTCTTTGTGACAGATGCAGTGGTCCAGGAGAACTTTTTTTTTTGTTTGAGACAGAGTCTCACTATGTCGCCCTGGGTAGAGTGCCATAGTGTCACAGCTCACAGCAACCTCAAACTCTTGGGCTTAAGCGATTTTCTTGCCTCAGCCTCCCAACTAAGTGGGACTACAGGCACCTGTCACAATGCCTGGTTATTTTTTGGTTGCAGTTGTCATTGTTGTTTAGCAGGCCTGGGCTGGGTTTGAACCCACCAGTCTTGCTGCATGTGGCCAGCGCGGGAACCGTTGTGCTCGGGGTGCCAAGCCATGGTCAAGGAGAACTTGATGGCAGAGTGGCCAAGCTTGTTTCTCCCAGGGACACTATTTTGAGGATACTGGGGCTGCTCCTAGAGCAACAGTGTTTTGGGCTGCCAGAAGGTGGGTGAGGTGAAGATCTTCTTTGGGGTGGTTATGAATGCCCTTTAGCACCTCTTGTCCTTCAAAGCCTTTGTATTGGCTTTGGCTTTGGAAGGAGAAGAAACTTCCTTCTTTACCTTTGACACCACCTTCTGAAAAGCGTCCAGGCTAGAAATACTTGAAGCCAGGCATTTTGTGTACATTGTTAAATATGACATTTCACTCAAAGCCTTGATAATGCAACCAGTATTTCCAATTGTATCTGACTTACAAAGAGAGAACAGATTTTTTTATTTTTTATTTTGTAGAGACAGAGTCTCACTTCGTTGCCCTCGGTAGAGTGCTTTGGCGTTGCAGCTCACAGCAACCTCCAGCTTTTGGGCTTAGGTAATTCTCTTGCCTCAGCTGGCACTACCGGCACCCACCACAATGCCCGGCTATGTTTTGTTGCAGTTTGGCTGAGGCCGGGCTTGAACCCACCACCCTCGGTATATGGGGCCGTTGCCCTACCCACTGAGCCACAGGTGCCTCTTGAGCAGATTTTTATTGCACTTATATAAATACAAATAAGAATACTCAAAAAAATAAAAATAAAAAAATAAAAACAAAAGAATACTCACAAACAATTTCTGAATTTTGGAGAAATCAAGTAAGGAGAAAAGGCAAATTCTTCCATCTTTGTGCACAAAAGTATACTTTACTTAATTGTTTCAAATTATAGATAGGTTATGAGAGAGAAATTCCTTAAATGTGGAAATAGAACTTTTTGAAGTAAAGTGCCAATGTTTTAAATAAGTCATTAAAACATTATCTTCAGCAATTTCCTAATTTCATGTAATGTAATTAATTTTTATTTTGCTCGATCTTGATTTCTAGTTTTCTGAAGCCATCAGTTTCCTTATTAGAGTTCTATTAACTATTATTTTGTTAATTGATTTTAAAGTAATCAGAAATCTGTGTTTAAGAGTACTTGTTAAGGACCAGGTGTGATGGTTCATGCCTGTAATCCTAGCACTCTGGGAGTCTGAGGCAGGTGGACTGCTTGAGCTCAGGAGTTCAGAACCAGCCTGAGCAATTGCAAGACCTGGTCTCTACTAAAAAAATAGAAAAATAAAAACTAGTCAAGCGTGGTGGTGGGCACCTATAGTCCCAGCTACTCAAGGGGAGGCTGAGGAAAGAGGATTGCCTGAGCCCAAGAGTTTGAGGTTGCTGTGAGCTATGATGCCATGGCACTCTACTGAGGGCAACAAAATGAGACTCTGTCTCCCCCCCAAAAAAAGAAAGAAAGAAAGGAAAAGAGTATTTATTAGAATCTTTTTCCATCCAAAGGAATCCTGGACTGTAGATAATCACAAATGTTTTTAGAGAAGAATTCAAAATATAGCTGATGAAAGTTCATAATTGGCAGGGAAATCGAGTTCTTTCTATCACGTGTAGCATTTTACTAAACAGCCAGAATCCAAAAAATCATTTTACTAAACAGCATCACATCAGGATCATTAAACTTTCATAAATTTTATGTAATCTTTATAATTATCACATGAATAATATGGCCATACCAATGTAACTTTAGAAAAGATTTAACATAATCAAAATTATGATTGTTACATTTGATTTTTATGAATTGATTTAATTTTTGGAACACTTATATGAATATCATACCCACAAATATAACTGAAAGATTTAGTATTATCATTTGACAATGCCACCCCGATAATTTATCAAGTAATTTTAGGCTCGGCACCTATAGACAGTGGTTACGGTGCCAGCCACATACACCAAGGCTGGCAGGTTCAAACTCAGCCAGGGCCAGCTAAACAACAATGACAAGTGCAACAAAAAATAGCCAGGCACTGTGGCAGGCACCTGTAGTCCCAGCTACTTGGGAGGCTGAGGCAGGAGAATCGCTTAAGCCCAAGAGTTGGAGGTTGCTGTGAGCTGTGACACTATGGCACTCTACCTAGGGCGACATAGTGAGACTCTGTCTCAAAAAAAAAAAAAAAAAAGAAAAAAGTAATTTTAATCATTTAAGGCTGGGTGTGGTGCCTTATACCTGTAATCCTGGCATTATGGGAGGCTGAAGCAGAAGAATCATTTGAGGTCAGGAGTTTGAGAGTAGGCTGAGCAAGAAGGAAACCCTGTCTCTACCAGAAACAAAAAGACTTTGGTGCTGCCTGTAGTTGCAGTTACTAGGAAGGCTGGGGTGGGAGGATCACTTAAGCCCAAGAGTTTGAGGTTTCTGTGACCTATGCTGATGAAACGGCACTCTAGAAAGAAATCTTGGGTTATCTGTCACATATCAGTATTTTATAGATGAGAACCATTTATAAGGCTTGGCGCCCGTAGCACAGTGGTTACGGCACCAGACACATACACCCAGGCTGATGGATTTGAACCCTGCCTGGGCCACCTAAACAATGACAACTGCAACAAAAAATAGCTGGGCATTGTGGCAGGTACCTGTAGTCTCAGCTACTTGGGAGGCTGAGGCAGGAGATTGCTTAAGCCTAAGAGTTTGAGGTTACTGTGAGCTGTGACAATACAGCACTCTACCGAGGATGATATAGTGAGACTCCCTCTCAAAAAAAAAAAAAAAAAGAAGGAACCATTTATAACTTTTAGAAACATGTTTCCCTCTAATACACATTTATTTGGAAATGACCCAGATGTTGGGGGGCTTAATACAGCCACACATAAACACTTTCTCCTCCTCCTCTGCTTCTAAGACAAAGACACAAAGGATCTGGTTAGCCCCCACACACACACAAACACCCATACAGAAGTTCTTGCTGAAGGTCCCTAACTTTCCAGGCAAGCTGCAGAATTTGCCCAGCCCCATATAAAAGGGGTCCGTAACTGTCCCCAGGCACAGACATCACCTCCGCACTGCCCAGGCAAGTCACCCTTTGTAAGGTAGTGGTAGACTCAATCAACTCACAAAGCCGGATGTAGAGCAGTAGCTAAAGTTTATTTGGCACCTCAGTGAAGGTGGGCTGAGACTGAACAGGCGTCGGCTTGGAAGGGCAAGAGTGCTGGTCTTTTAGAGGTTTGAGGTGGGGTAGGAGGGGGAGAGTGTTACTTTGGTATACTAGTGACTGTGGCTAGGTATGGTTCCATCTGCTTCCCACGGGGACAGTTCTGTTCATTTATGGTTTAGCTCCCCTGGAGCCATTGTGTTAGCTAGCTCCTCCTTCCTTCTGGCTGGGTTACAGAAGGGGATGGTTTCAGCTGAGGTCACTGAACGGCCAAGATGAGTGCCTTATGCTCAAAATGGAGTGGCCTGTGCTTGCTCTGTTTTTGGAATTCCTCTCACCAACCTATTACCACCGCCCCTCTTTCAATAAATCTGTCCTGAACATCTCTGCTCTGGTCTCATCCCTAGGCACCACTGCTTACCCCTTTCACCAGACATTTGATGAATACCTATTTAATTTAATATAACTTTAAGATTTCAAATTACAAGAAAAGTTTATTTATAGAATTTTACCCTGTTTACATTTATCTAATTTATTTCACCTAGATTACTTTTGACAACTGAGATATTAGACATACCTAGTTGTCATTTGAAATTATTTCCTTATTAATGATTTTGTAGCCTGTGTGTATCAGGTGTTCCCCTAAGTAAGAACCGTAAAGTTAAACCTGTGGATATTTTGCTGATAACTCAGAAGTTACATCTATTTTCATTAAATCAGTTTTCAGGTTGTCAGCTGTCTGTGTTCTCAGTTCTTGGTGTACTTTTAGCTGAAGAATGATCAGACCCACCAAAAGCCAGGTAAGCATGAAACAAGGTTTATAGAGGAAGAGAAAGATGTGTTTAGAGAGCAAGATATGTTTGCCACAGATGGCGAATGCATCCCTTGTGGTAACTAAAGGCTCTGGTAATGGTTTGGGGTTTTGTTTTATAGTGTATGGTTTGAGCCCTCCTTGTGATTGAGATGTCACCAGGGAACCATTTTGATGGACAGTTAGTACCTGATAATTAATGTTAGGTTACTCTAGGTCACATTCCACATCCTCCCTGCCTGGGCTGCCCGGCCTGTGGGCTGTTAGCAGGGGTTCCTCTTTCTCCCAGGTGTGGTGGTATTAAGGTGAGGTGGCACCAAGACAGTCACAATGGCCTTAGAAGAGGCCCTTATCTTTAGACAAGCCAGAGGTTCTAATTATCTACCTAACACAATAATATTAGTCTTTAAAAAAAAAAAAAACCTCTGTAATTGTTCATTTATTAATATCATGCAGGATCCAAATGTTCAGTATTCCTCCTGAAATTACATAAACAAATGCAAATGGAAAGAATCCAAGTCAAAATTATATGACAAAATAGCACTCCATCACAAAAGCATGTAAAATTACAAGAACACTATTTTAAAACACTGGCACTTTAAGAGAACGATAATCTCAAAACCCATAAAATTGCCAAGTTGTTCGCTAAACTGCTAAGCAGATAAACATGACTCTAGTGAATGAGTGTGGGTTTTGTAAGGAAAAATTAAATTCAAATAAATTGAATAATTGCATTAAGATGCAAAGTTTAAACATCTTTTTTCCTCTTATCAATTTGATTCAAAAAGAGATAAACCACACTACAAGAAAATATCACCTATTTTCTTTTTTTTTAATTTAATTTTTTAATTTTTATTTTATTTATTTATTTATTCTCATTTCTTTATTTTTTATTGTTGGGGATTCATTGAGGGTACAATAGACCAGGTTACACTGATTGCATTTTTTAGGTAAAGTCCCTCTTACAATCGTGTCTTGCGCCCAAATGGTGTGGCACACACCAAAGCCCCATTCCCCTCCCTCCTTCCCTCTCTTTGCTCTTCCTTTCTGATTTCATTTCTTTTTTTTCTTTTCTTTTTTTTTTTTTTTTAAGCAGGAACTCAACTTTATTGTGTCAAGCAGCTGCTTATATAGAGCCTGGGGAAGGGGCGGGGAAAGAAGGCGGGGGATGAGGTGCGTGACAGGGTTGGGCCAATGGCATGGTACCACGTTGGCTGTATCTAGGTAGAGGCAGTTTCAGGCCATGCCTTGCTGAGTCATTGCTACGTGGAAGTAGCTTGATGGATCTACTTCTAATATCACCTATTTTCAATGTGGTTATCATTTTAAAGGCTGGCACAACTAATTAAAGATACTCCTAATGGAAAATCTGAAGTTTCCTGAAAAGTCCATATTTAGATAAATGGGAACAAACACGTACAGCCAGCACTTTCCTAGTCTTTGCTGGGATTAATATCAACAAAAAATGTCATCTGGCAGTCTTGTATTTTAAGCTCACGGTTTGGGGGATACATTCTCAGGTCCTCTTTAATACGGGAAATGCAAAATATAACTGCCATTAGACAGTAATGGGAGTTAAAGAATGAATCCTCATGTAAAGATTAGAACAAACTTCTCTATTAGTCCATTAGATTTTCAAAATGTTTGATTCTAATAATCCCATGCTGTGAGTAGATCACTTATTCTTCACTTTGTAAATATTGGTGGGCTATCTGAAATTTGTTATCAACTTTGGAGTTTCAGTTATAGATGAAAACTCTCTCAATTTAACTTTTATTACCCCCATCATGATATGCAATGTGTGTAGACAAAAGCTTTATATCAGCTAATTATATGAAATGATAAAGGATGTCATAATTCGTATGATCCATCATGGGCAAAAAGCAAAAGACTAGCTTCCTCTCAAGAAGATAAATTTCGGACCTCTGAAAAGGACAACAGAACTAATAAAAAAATTGTATTTACTTAGAAGCATTCAGAATGTCAACAAAACAGCTGCAACTTATTTTGCAGTTAAAAGAGTGGTATTCAGTTAACAGAACAATTATTTCATATACGCACATCAGAGACAACTGAAGGATGAAAAAATTACCATCTCATATATAACTAATTTGTGCTGTGCACCGACAAGAGCCTGCTTTAAATTTCCATGCTGATTTACAACCCCCAGACTGTACCAGGCCAGGTTAGTGGCTATTGAAGTACCACCTGGACAGGGCTATCTAAAGACACATTCGGTAGTCTGTTAACTATACCAAAAAGACACCGCACAGTTTAAAAACAAAACTTACACAGCCTTGCATTTCCACTTTTTTCTTTAAAAGGAGTGATTTGTGTACAGGAGTTAAATGCTTTATAGACAAGAAAAAAGAAAAAAAAAAACTGTGCTAGAACCAACTTATTCATCATCACCATCTTCATCTCCCTCCTCTCATCTTCTTCCTTCTTTCTTTGCTTTTTTCAGCCTTGCCGACTCCCTTTTTTTGCTGCATCAGGCTTTCCTTTAGCTCGGTATGCAGCAATATCTTTTTCATACTTTGCCTTCAGCTTTGCAGCCTTCTTTTCATCAGGCTGCTTGTCCTTCGCAGCAGTGTTAGTCCACGTCTCTCCCAGCTTCTTTGCAACATCATCAACAGATGGGCTGGGATGGTCCTTGATTTGGGGGCAATACTCAGAACAGAACAAGAAAAAGGCTGAAGGAGGCTTATTAGACACATTAGGATCCTGGAACTTCTTTTTTGTTTCCCCTTTAGGAGGGACATGGGTTTTTATTTTTCTTTCATAACAGGCCTTTTCTGCCTCTGCCATGTCTTCAAATTTTCCTTTCTCTTTAGCAGACATGGTTTTCCACTTCTCTGAGCACTTCTGAGGAAACTCTGAGACGTTGACTGAAGCATCTGGGTGCTTCTTCTTGTGCTCCTCCTGGCAAGTTTGCACAAAAAATGCATATGGACAGCATTTTGACTCTTGGCTTCTTAGGATCTCCTTTGCCCATGTTTAGTTATTTTTCTTCAGTGAGGCACAGTCGCCCGGTGCCCATCCAGCTCTCACTTGCCTTGGTGCTATCTCTATGGAGCTCAGTGTACTGCAATATTAAAATAATCTTATTTGTCAAAAAGTTAGAAGCCTATGATCCCAGTACTTTGGGAAGCTGGAGGTGGGAAGATCACTTGAGGTCAATAGGTTGAGATTAGCCTAGGCAACATAATGAGATCTCTGTCTCTACAAACACTAGAAAATTTAACCAGGGGAGGTGGCAAATCTCTATAGTCCCAGCTACTTGGGAGGCTAAGCCAGAAGGAGCTCTTGAGTCCACAAATTTGATGCTATAATGAACTACGATTGGGTCCCTGCACTCTAGTCTGGGAGTCAGAGCAAGACTTTGCCTCTAAAAAAATGAAAAAATAAATAAATAAAAATAAGTAGGTGACTGAGATAAACATTAAAAAAAAAAAAAAAAAACATAGAAAGCCAGGTGCAGTGGCTCATGCTTATAATCCTAGCACTCAGGGAGGTTGAGGCAGGTGAATTGCTTCAGCTCAGGAGTTTGAGACCAGCCTGAGTAAGAGAGAGACCCGTCTGTACTAAAAATAAAAAAACTAGCCAGAGGTGAAGGCACAAACCTATAGTCCCAGCTACGTGGGAGGCTTACAGTCTCTTGAGCCCAAGAATTTGAGGTTGCTAAGAGTTATGATGATGCTATGGCACTCTAGCCTGGGCAACAGAGTGTGACTCTGTCTCAAAGCAAAACAAAACAACACATAATGTAATTCATGTACATATGCATAAAGACATCTAAATACATATATACATATGAAGATCTTTTAGCTTTCCATTTAGAATTTTAGTCATGAGAGAGTATGTAACACAAACTCACCACTGTGTAAAAGACAGTTCAATACAAATCACATTTTAGACAAAACTGAACCTGTTCACAGGGCTAAACTTTATATGCCTGGATAAGCAATCTAATTAAGGCTGTGAACCAAACTTTCCAGTGAAGTAGTTTCTCTGGCAGTTTTAATTTTAAAAAGCATCTTTCACATTTTTTTAAGTTTCAAATTAATTTATATTTATATTTAATATTTACATATTATCTACAATTGGCTGAAAATTATTTATTTATTTATTTATTTTTATTTTTTTAATTTATTTTTTATTGTTAAATCATAGCTGCGTACATTTGTGCAATCAAGGGGTACAATGTGCTGGTTTAATATACAATCTGAAATATTCTCATCAAACTGTTCAATGCAGCCTTCATGGTATTTTCTTAGTTATTCTATGTAGACATTTGTATTCTGCATTTAGTAGGTTTCGCCTGTACCCATTCTAAGATGCACCATAGGTGTGGCCCCACCCATTACCCTCCCTCCACCCTGACTTCCCCCTTCCCTTCCCCTTCCTTGGCCCTTTCCTCATAGTCTTGTGCTATAGTTGGGTTATAGCCTTCATATGAAAGCTATAAATTAGCTTCATAGTAGGGCTGAGTACATTGGATACTTTTTCTTCATTCTTGAGATACTTTGCTAAGAAGAATATGTTCTAGCTCCATCCGTGTAAACATGAAAGAGGTAAAGTCTCCATCTTTCTTTAAGGCTGCATAATAATATTCCATGGTATACATGTACCACTATTTGCTAGTACATTCGTGGGTCGATGGGCACTTGGGCTTCTTCCATGACTTAGCAATTATGAATTGGGCTGCAATAAACATTCTGGTACAGATGTCTTTGTTATATTGTGATTTTTGGTCTTCTGGGTATATACCTAGTA